>CM035434.1:77438092-77680592 GCA_020310875.1 Ceratopteris richardii
TGCATGTATGTATGCATATGTGTGTGTATGTGTGTGTATGCTTTATGTATGCATATGTGTGTGTATGCATATGTGTGTGTATGCATTATGTATGTGTATGTATGCATGTGCATTATGTATGCATATGCATTATGTATGTGTATGTATGCATATGCATTATGTATGTGTATGTATGCATGTGCATTGTGTATGCATATGTGTGTGTATGCATGTAAGTATGTATGTATGTATGCATATGCATATGCATATGTGTGTGTATGCATGTAAGTATGTATGTATGTATGCATATGCATATGCATATGTATGCATGTATGTGTATGTGTGTGCATGTCTCTCTATGTGTGTCTGTATGCATATATGTGTGTGTATGTGTGTATGCGTGTGTATGTGTGTGTGTATGTGTGTGTATGTGTGTGTGTATGTGTGTGCATGTGCACTATGTATGCATATGTGTGTGTATGTATATATGTGTGTGTGCATGTATATGTGAGTGTGTATGTATGTATATGTGTGTGTATGCAACATTATGTGTGTATGTGTGTATATGTGTGTGTATTTGTGTATATGTGTGTGTATGCAACATTATGTGTGTGTGTGTGTGTCTATGTGTGTATATGTGTGTGTATGCATATGTATGTGAGTGTAAGTGTGTGTGTGCGCATACCTGGTGTCTCTCTCTCGCGCGATCTCTCTCTCTCTCTCTCTCTCTCTCTCTCTCTCTCTCGTTCTCTTGCTCTCATCCAGATCTCGGCACAAATGTGCCGGGAGAAATCAAAATTTTTTTTGAACATTCTGAAGCATCGCTTACACGATGCTCTCGAATGGACGACGCATATGCGACGCTCTCCAGTTTGCCCATGTCGCACATACCGTCGCTAGCAAGCGACTTTCTTTGTGACGCACAGATTAGCGTCACCTAAGCGACACTCACTTGAGTCTGCGACGCACCCCGCCTAAAAATCCAAATTTCGAAAATACGACCGTCGCTTATGCGACGCTAGCGTCGCGTAAGCGACGGTCCCCGTAATTTTTTCGCTTCGACGGCGTCGCTATGCACCCCTATTTCTTGTAGTGAGTATTCTTACCTTCGTCCTCAAGATGGATGGCTATTTCGTTATACCCACTAAATTCAATTGTAGAACTATACAATCATAGAACTTTTTTTGCAATGTGTGTGGGAAAGACATTGTAGATAGTAACCCTATTTAGTGCTCTAAAGTCTACATAGATCCTATAATTTTTTGAATTCTTTTTTGGTACAATTACTATGGGGGAGAGCCACAAGGAATATAATGCAAAATTCCTCCATCTTTTGGAACTTCAAAAGGGCAATCTCTAATTTTTCTTGTTACTGGTGGAGTTCTACAATCCTAGATGTAGAGGAAATCCTTCCAAGTCTATATAGTCTGGGTCCCCCCATAGCCAATTAGCTAGCAAGATTGGTTTTTCTTTTACTTCAAGACCCAAGTTAATTGTTTTTACTAGACTCCTATATTCTAATATGATTCCTCAATGTCCCCTCTCATTTTCTTTGCACGTAGGCACAATTCCCTAGGAAGAAAATGCCAATCACTCAATTCAAGATTTATCGCACAAAGATCATCGGTTGTCCTTCCTCCCAATCACGTGTCCTCTTTCTCTCTCTCTGTCTCTCTCTCCATCAAGGGAATTACCAAGTGGCCTCTCACATGGGTGCCACATGGCACTCATGTGAGAGCCCACATATGATCTACTCAAAGGGGTGGGTTCACACACCCACGCCCTAAGTCCCCAAGATAGTCATATAACATTTCCTTCCCCTTACTTCCATTTTTGTCCTAAAAAATGGTCTTGGGAGGTCCTAATGAAAGATAGAAAGAGTATGAAATGGATATGCCTACTAAACCCCATGTATCCAGGTACATGGTCATACCTCCATGGTGTTTCCCCATATCCTTTCTGTTAAGAAGACTCAAGAAGGCCAAGAAAAGGTGGGAAAATGTCTCTAAAGGCTGCAGACCCACTCGCTCCTTTGAACTATCTTTCCACTTTACTAGGCACTCTTTATATAAGTGACTCCTTGTCCATTTCTCTTGAGCATGTAGTACACTCTCAGGCTCATGTGAAGTGTATTGAACAAAAATAGGCTCTACTACCTCACTATTTGAAATGAGGTTGTCAGATTCACCCAAACTCTTCTTAAGCCAATTGACATGAAAAATTGGATGGATCTAGCTATTCTTTGGAAGTTGGAGTTAGTAAGCCATCCTTTCTATTTTCTTTACTATTGGGAATGGTGCACCATTCCCAATAAGTCCTTTGTAGCTTGGACCTTCTCATGTTGCAATCATACTACATAATGAGCTCTTGGCATAAATGGACTATGCCCAATGGAAGAGTGCTTGATACTATTATCTACAAACTCTACTATAGGTAAGTAATCATCCCAATTAGTTTTCCTTTCATTTACATATGCTCGAAGCATGTGTTCTAAGATTCGGTTAACCCTCTTGGTTTGTCCATTCTTCTGTGGATTCTCAGTTGTGCTCATGTTAACTTTAGTATCCAACCTTTTGAAGATTTCTTGTCGAAATTGGCTAGTAAATTTCCTATCCTGATATGAAACAATGTCTATAGGAAGATGATATAACCGGTATAGGTTTGCAACAAGTACCTAGCCAATTTAGGCATCTTCACTGTATTACATTGTGGAATAAGCCTAGACATTTTGGTTAAAACCTATCTTCTATTATCAAGATTGAGTCATGCCCTCTTTGTGTCTTAGGTAATCCTAATATAAAATCCATGGAGATACTCTCCCACTTCACATTGGGATCATCCAATTTGATTTGAGGTCCTTGCCAAGACCGAGCTAGAATTTTAAGTGTCCAGTTGCCCCAAAGAGGGTCTTAGCACCATAAACCACCCAAAAGAGCTCCAAAAACAACCTCCAGTGCTTAAAAACCAATAGCAAAGCAAAGTTAAACAAATTTGAGTTTCTCGTCAGCTCTTGCCAATCTTCAAAATGTACTTGAGCAATTCTATATCATGTCCATGATGCTAACTCAAGCAATGAAATTGAAATTGGATAGCAAATGCTCCAAAAGGAAGGTCCAATGTGGTCAACTGGTTCCTGTTGAAGTGCAGTCACTTCCCTATTCCAATGTTTCCTTCCCTCTTCATTAATATCCTCCTTACTACATTTGTGCATAACAATTCTATATTTTTTTATGCCAAACATTGATTAGAATCTTGCTCATGTTATTATGTAGGAATCAAGTGTGAGGAGAATACACGACACTAGATCAATTAAACTACAACCTTTGGGAACATGTAATGATGCACCAAACTCAAATGAACTCACTCATGGTCGAAAACACCTCACTAAATACTTGATATACAACATTAAAGGAAGCACATATATTTTTTGAAAACAAATTAGACAACTAGATTCAAGAAGTGATTCAAGAGATTGAAGGTCATTTACGCACTCAAATGGAAAGGAATGCAAAACTCAGCTACAATATGGGCTTACTATGCAGTGTTATAAAGTAAGTCTATGATCTGAGTGGCTGACTGGTTTAGATAGATCTTAAATCAAACACTGTTTAGTCACTCATGTGAATGGCCAAAGATCTTGAGAATAGACTTAAGCATAGGTTCATGTGTTCTCTAAATCAAGCAAAGGTGTTTGACCTAGTGGTTAAGGCATATGGGAAGGAGGAGGTCTTGGGTTCAAGTCCTATGAGAATTGTGGGAGAGTTTTTTTCCCCAAGGGCTTTCGAGCCTTCTAGAAGCATCCACTTGAGTTAACTCCAAATTAAATGGGACATTTGGTGCACATGTAATTACATGGCCAACACTTGGATGGTTAGTATCCACCTCCAATTAACTAAGACACTTGGAATTATAAAGAGGCATAAGGTCAGGATGAGAGCCATCCCTCAAGCACTTGGTGGTCCTTATGATCTTATTTCATTACATTGGTATTAGGGTTATGAAGCTTCCATGGAGATCTTGAAAGGCCCATCATCTTCTTCCCCATATTCCTTTTGAACTTTATGAGCTATAGTGCTATCTTGAAGAATTTTACATCTCACTCCAGTAGTAATTGTGTCTGAGTATTCCGTGGAATAATCAATATTTACACACATATTTCTATCATATCTATCTTTTCAAAATTTTATATTCTTTACATGTATCCATCTTTGCCAAATTTAAGGTGTAAAAGGAGTGTTGTTCTTACTGAGTGCTTTGAATAGGGATTGAGCCTCTGACCTCTACGGAAAGACATGTTATATTCATAATAGCAACTCGTTGCATGCATACAATAGTTATGCATATGTCCGAGTTTATGCTCACTTTAAGGAAAAAACATTTAAATTTGAAGATGCAACAAGAGGGCGCCTCTTGGAGGCACTAGCAAATGAAGGAACCTTCAAATTTTCTTAAGCTCATGCAGTAGCTTTAAAATCGAGATGTCACCTCACAGGGCTTGTTCATGCTATCCATTACTTCTCATAGCAGTGAAAATCAAATTTTCTCTTCCATTGATATGGAATTTGCAATGGAGTAGCTTGAAGGCAGTAGCTTGAAAAAAATCAAAGCAAGAGTCTCGAGATTTGAACGTGGGTAAGTAATTCTATATGTGGAGGACCTATGCCAATTTCTTGGTTGGTTCATTTCACTCCAAATTCTAGATGCAAAGTACATATCGTTATCAGATGATTGGTGCACGGAGCAACACTAATCTTGTCCTTCAGAAGCTCTCAACTGGGCCATAGGTATCGATCCCATGGCCTTGATAATTCTAAGTAATGATCTATCCATGACAATAATCATTGGCATGTAGATGATGTCTATCAGATAAAATTCATGTGTTTTTTTACCACATCCCATGCTCTAGAGTGAGATAAAAGACACAAAGATAGCTTACCCTCTGCAATTCCCACTACATAGTGGAGACCTCAAGGATGGGAAAAAATATTTCTTCTCGTGGACCAAAGGATGGATGAATCTTGAGTTGGAGATAAGCATTTTATAAGTTATGCTTGGTTTCAATATATGTTTTTCATGGTTCTAATTCTTTTGCATTACTTCACAATTGAAGCATAGGGTAGAGTTTCAATTGTTGATGATTATTAAATCAATGGAAGTAAGTTAATGAAAGTTATATAGGTAAACACATATGTATTGAAAAGGAAATTAGGCACTAGATGCACTTGCATACATAAATAAGCTACCTGCTCCTTCATGCATGGAAATGAATGGCTCTTTGTGCATTTCTTCTTCCAAAAGAATGTTTTGCTACACAAAGTCAAGTTCTAGGATAACTTTTGCACAAAATTCAAATTTTTCTTCCATTGTGCAACTGTTCTGGATGCACAAAAGCATGTGCTAATCATGTTGAATCATAAAGAGAAGCACAAGTAGTGTATTTGTGCAAAATCTAGACGCATGATGTACACACATGCAATGCATGCAAGCACATGCAACGCATGCAAGCACATGCAACGCATGCAAGCACATGCATTTGCATGAGTTATCGTCACTATATTAGCTTCTTTGCATACATTATGCATTCATTTATACTTAAGTATGAAACAATACACAAGTAACTCTAAGAATAACTTTAATAAATTAAACTTAAAGAAGAACATTTGAGGATCATCAATAGACCATTGACTTGGTCTCAAGTCAATTATAGGATGATCTTTTAAAGAAAACATCTCCAAAGAAATGCTAGCACTTTGGAGATTATAATTGTCAAAGATCTGGAAACCAAAGTTGGTACTGAAACATTTATGGCTATATGTTCATCAAGTGTCTCCAAAGATATAACTTTGTTTCATTGTAATTCAAGACCTAATGGTCCAAGGAATTAGAAGTTAATATTTATTCTTGAATAGACTGCCATTCATACTTTAACATTCAAGAATATATCTTACATGGTAAATATTTCGACAAATCAACATTAAGGTATGTTGAAAATCCAAAGTAATAGATTTTTGAATAGGATAAAGAGGTTCAAACATGAAATATTTTGGATAAGGTACACCTACTATGAGCAAAAAATCATTAGATTTCATGATGCTCAAGTAAGCATGCACTAATTCAAAGTAGCACTTTGAGTTAGATTCATAGTTAAGGAATCAAGAGAGGATTCTTTGAATGATCTAAGGCAGGTAATGTCAATCTTCTTCGTAATGATACAATGATTCATAAGTCTTCAAGACAAAGATGAATCTTATGTATCATCTAGCTTCATAACAAGAAAGTATAAGTTATACCTTCATTTGCATAGCTCAAGAAGAAGATTGGACGAGTGTATCTTTTTGACATGCTATTTGCAAAGTTGAACCCTTCATGCCTTCCAAGGTATTAACAAATTATCCTTCTAGTAAAGAAGCAAGATGATTCTTAAGTGATAAAAAAAATAAGGTGTTGTGTTCATATCACAAGTACTATACATTATTTCAATCACGAAGAGAAACTTGTATTTCAAATGATGCATTAGTAGTTCGTTGTCAAAATATGTTTAAAGTATGCAAGAATAAAAGATAGATTGAACAATGATAATAATTTTTATTTTAAACTCAAGAAAAGCAATAAATGCCACATATAAATAAAAGTTGAAGTCAATCTTTCATGATGAAAGGGGAAACCATATCTTAAGGTGATATTTATCCTTTAGTTTGACACTCAAGAAGTGAACAAAACTCAAGCAATAAAGCTTTAGATTATTGACCAAAAGTCTAGCATTCCTCTCAAGAATCATTCAAGAAGTGCAACGAATTTTGATATGAATCAATTGTTCATGTTTTTTGTTACTTAGGAGTAATCGCAAGTACTTGAAAAATAAAACTCCCCCTAGTAGTGAGAAAGAAATTCTTGAAGCTTGCTAGACACCAAGTAGTTCCCAAGAAGTCCCAAACCATTGGTAGTGTTACTTACAATCTAATGATTGATATAACCCATATGTGTATCAATATTGAAGAGATTCTTAGCTTTGGAATCTGAAAAGCATTAGCACATGCATAGACCTGAATTAAGGGAAACATCTCTACAAATCTTGTGGGTAAGACAAGGAGTTTTAGACAACTTAAGGTATCTTAAAGACAAAACTTAGTCTTTTACATTGTCGCATGGTCAAGAAGAATTGATCAATGCTTGGAAAAGCTTGTCCAAGAAGATGCAATTGGAAGTACTCTAAATTTTGCCCAAATATGGGGAATGAAGCTCATGAAATACTCATGAAAAAGACCTCTTAAAGCATAACATCCTAAGTATGGTGGAATTTTTGAATTCAATGTTTCCAAAATCAAGACATAAAGAGGTTCAAGGGTCTAGACACACCCTATGTATTTGGGCCTAAACAATTCTTTGCAAGAACTAATAGGTGTACAACAAGAAAAAAACACCTTAGCATTAGTTCTTCAATTTGGTGCCAACAAGGGTTATAGAAAGGATCATTAGAAATGATCATGAGAGCATTTCAAAAAACACAAAAAGAATCCCAAAGTTAAGATGTATCTTCCATGGATTGGAGAAAGTATCCACTAGTATGGGATAGTGGAATGTCAACTGTTGGAGTTAGATGTCTGCGGAAGCACGTGAACAACACAAGGAAGAAGAAGAAGCTTGGAGCACAACACACAATACTAAATGTATTACTAGAGAATGTACAAAGATAAGTAGCCCATTAGGGCAATAGGCGTATATACAAGCCGGGGGAAAAAACCTCCTACAGAGGGAAGAAAGTGCCCTGGCGGTCCTAGAGTGTTCACACACATCACTACCTAAATATATCAACAAATCACCCCTGGGAGTGATGCGATGAACAAGTAGCTGACACTCATGTATAAGGAAGTGCCAAGCTATGTGGAAATCACTCCACAAAAGGAAGTAAGCCCAAAGCTTTGCGGAAAGCTTCAAACTTCTCCCTAGGCAGAGCCTTTGTGAAAAGGTCTGCAATGTTCTCCTACATGGGCACATATGCCAAGCTGATCTCCCCAGTAGAGAACCTCTCCCTTACATAATGATAATGCACCTCAATGTGCTTAAAGCGGGCATGGAACACAGGGTTCCTCGCAACTGCCAATGCGCTTTGACTGTTAGTGAAGATGGTGGTGGCAGAAGACTGACCAACACCCAAATCAGCCATAAGGCATCTGAGCCACACACACTCAACAGTAGCTGTGAAAGTAGTCCTATACTCAGCCTCACAACTAGAAGTGGCCACAGTAGGATGCTTCTTGCTCAACCAAGATATACATGAGCTACCAAGCATGAAGCAAAAGCCACTAGTGGACACACGAGTGTCATAGCAACTAGCCCAATCAGAGTCAGAAAAAGCATGCAAATCTGGCAGTACTAATCCCCCCTTGGGATAAAACAACCCAAGTAGTCGAGTACCACTCAAGTAGCGAAAGATGCACTTAACCGCTTGCCAATGCTTGACTCCTGGGCAATGCATAAACCTGCTCATCTGTGAGATAGCAAATTGAATATATGGCCGAGTAATGCATAAGTAAATCAAGCATCCAACAGCCTGCTGATAGAGAATAGCATCAAATGCATCTCCAACATCATGAAGACTCAATCGTAAACCTCTCTCCATAGGAGTGGCAATAGGCTTATAGTCTTCAAGGCCAAAATGCTGCAATAATGTGTCAATATATTACGTTTGTGACAAAGCCATTCCACCATCAATTTGCATAAATTGAATGCCCAAATAGTGATGCAAATGCCCCAAATCAGACATCTCATATGAGGCATGCAAATCAGCCTTAAAATCAGCAATATGCTTCTCAATAGGACCAGTGAATAGCATGTCATCAACATCGACAACAATGATCAGAAGCACATCATTAGCACGCTTAACATATAAGGTGCTTTTAGTTGGATTGTTCTCAAAACCATGTGCAACTAGATAGGCATGTATCTTCTCATACCAAGCACGTGGTGCTTGCTTTAAACCATATAATGCCTTCTTTAACCTGCACACCTGGTTTTCATGCCCTTTCTGCACAAAGCGGGGCTGAAAAACATACACTTCTTCATGCAAATCACCATTTAGAAATGCAGTTTTAATGTCCAACTGATGTAAATTCCAACCATGATGGGCTCCAAGTGCACAAATGCTCCGAATAGAGTCATACGACATGTAGGTGCAAAGGTCTCATCAAAATCAATGCCTCTTTCCTGCACATAACCCTTTGCAACAAGCCTAGCCTTATACCTATCAACTGTACCATCAGGTTTACGCTTAAGCTTGTATACCCATTTAGTGCCAATGGCCTTCTTGCCAGGAGGCAAGTCACATAAAGACCAAGTACCATTCTTCATTATTGCATCATATTCAGATTGCATAACAGCCATCCAATTTTCTGAATTTTGTGCTTCATCAAATGAAACAGACTCATTCTCATCACAGAGACTAGATACAGCCATAGCATAGCAATCTGATGCAAAAGAGGCACTATGAGAGCCTAATTAAGTACGATATGACAGAGGTGCATCTAATTTGCTATCATGCAAGGTCTGCACCAGCCATTTTGGCATAGTTCTTGCCTGCTCAATATCAGCTCTCTCATCAATAAGTGCATCATGTACATCTGCATCAGAAATGGAATTATATCCATCATCGCATGAAACCTGCAAAGGCTGAGAAGTTGCCTCATTAGGACCATCACTAGACTGTCCACCTATAAAAAGAGGCAGCAAAGTATCATACATGTCTTTGGAGCTAACAGATGTCTCCTTAGTACATGAAAGAAATGACTGAATAGCATCTTCCACAAAAATGACATCACGGCTAACCAAAATGTGTTTAGTCTGTGGATGATACTGATGATAGCCTTTACTTTCAGAATTGTACCAAAAAAAATACATTTTACTGCTTTATCATCCAATTTTCTACGATGTTGTTCAGGCACTAATACATATGCCAAACAAACCAAAAACATGCAAATGAGAAACAGATGGCTTGCGGTCATGCCAAGCCTCATATGGAGTGATAGACTATAGCGCTTTAGTAGGACACCTGTTCAGTACATATGCTGCACACATGACAACCTCAAGCGAAAAACTATGTGGTAAAGCCTGACTCTTGACCATACACCTCGCCATCTCCATAAGTGACCTGTTCTTTCGTTCAGCAACTCCATTCTGTTGAGGTGTATGCGGCACTATATACTGGTGTTTTATCCCATGTTCAACCAAAAATGCATTAAAATCAGAAGACATATATTCCCCCCCTCGATCAAAACGGAGGGTGCCCATTTTACATGCTGATAGATTTTCAGCCAAAACCAAAAACTGTTTGAAGCACATGAAGACTTCGGACTTTGCCTTCAATGGATATACCCATGCATGCCTAGAAAAATGATCGATCAAAGTCACGAAGTACAGATAATTCCCAAACGAAGGTGTCTGCATAGGACCACAGACATCACTATGTACAAGCTGCAATTTTTGAGTAGCCCAAACTGAACCATCTTTTGGAAAGGACGAACGTTGCATTTTGCCCATCAAATAAAACAGGCTCATTCTCATCACAAAGACTAGATGCAGCCATAGCATAGCAATCTGATGCAAAAGAGGCACTATGAGAGCCCGAACGAGTACGATATGACAGAGATGCATCTAATTTTCTATCACGCAAAGTCTACACCAACCATTTTGGCATAGTTTTTGCCTGCTCAATATCAGCTCTCTCATCAACTAGTGCATCATGTAAATCTGCATCAGAAATGGGATGATCTGCATCATCACATGAAACTTGCAAAGGCTGAGAAGTTGCCTCATTGGGACGAGCACTAGACTATCCACTTGTAAAAAGAGGCAGCAAAGTATTTTACATGTCTTTGGAGCTAACAGATGTCTCCTTAGTACATGAAAGCAATGGTTTCCACAAAAACAACATCACTGCTAACCAGAATGCGTTTAGTCTGTGGATGATACTGACGATAGCCTTTACTTTTAGAACTGTACCCAACAAAAATACATTTTACTGCTTTATCATCCAATTTTCTACGATGTTGTTCACGCACTAATGCATATGCCAAACAACCAAAAACATGCAAATGAGCAACAGATGGCTTGCGATCATGCCAAGCCCCATATGGAGTGATAGACTGCAGTGCTTTAGTGGGACACCTGTTAAGTACATATGCTGCACACATGATAGCCTCAAGCCAGAAACTATGTGGTAAAGCCTGACTCTTGACCATGCACCTCACCATCTCCATGAGTGACCTGTTCTTTCGTTCAACAACTCCATTTTGTTGAGGTGTATACGACACTATACACTAGTGTTTTATCCCACGTTCAACCAGAAATGCATTAAAATCAGAAGACATATATTCCCCCCCTCGATCTGAACGGAGTGTGCCCATTTTACATGCTGATAGATTCTCAGCCAAAACCAAAAACTGTTTGAAGTACATGAACACTTCGGACTTTGCCTTCAATGGATATACCCATGCATGCTTAGAAAAATCATCAATGAAAGTCACGAAGTAAAGATAATTTACAAAAGAAGGTGTCTGCATAGGACCACAAACATCATTATGTACAAGCTGCAATTTCTGAGTAGCCCGAACTGAACCATCTTCTGGAAATGAGGAACGCTACATTTTGCCTAAAATATAGCCTTCACAAACATGAATTCCAGGTGCCTCAAGTTTGGGCAAAGAGGACACCATTTCAGACTTCTGCAGGCGTAGCAAACTAGCAAAATTCAGATGACCAAAGCGTGCATGCTAAAGCTTTGCATCTGACATAGCCTGAGAATCATTTACTGCACATGCCAAATCATTTTTACAGATCTTTCATAGTCTATGAGCTTATACAGCCCATGACATAAAATGCCAGAAGCAATAATCACATCGCCATTTGACAGATCATGAACTGTACACCTGTCATCAACAAATTTCACAACCAAGCCAATCTTGGCTAATGCAGAAAATGATAACAGGTTCTTCTTGATCCCTGGCACAAATAAAGCATTTGACAAAGTGAAAGAACTACCATCAGCAGTAGTGAAAATGATCTTACCAACTCCCATAATAGGATAAGAGGAGTTTTTGGCGCATGTAACTTAAGAATCTGGGACTTGATTTGCAATGCCATTCATCATGTTTTCATAGTGCTTTTCCATGAAAGAACCATATGTGTACCTTTGTGGGGGTGTCTTCTTCCTTGTAGACATTCTCTCTTAACCTTTGGGATATTGCTTCTTGAGTCTATTGAGCTTTACATTAGGATTAATGACCTCCTCAAACTCTTCCTCTTTTGACTTCTCTTGAGCTTCTCTAGTGTCATAGCCTATTGCTTGCAACCTTCTATACTTTGAAGTAGAGGATGTTCCTTCATAATCATAAGTGTAAAAGTGATCATATGAGTGTACCTTAGATTTAGAAGCCTTTGGTCCACTAATTGTGATTGACTCTTGAGGCTGAATCTACACATCAAGGTTTGCAGACTCCTCTTGATCCTCTTCATCCAACTTTGTCTTGCCCTTGTCTCCATACCATGACCTTGATCATCAAACACAACATCTCTTGACACATATAGATTCTTTGAGAGAGGGTTGTAGCACCTGTAATCTTTTTGCTCATTTGAGTAGACAATGAACACACATTTCCCACTCTTGGGCTCTAGTTTTGTTCTCACTTTGCTAGGAACATGAACAAAGCATACACATCCAAATACCTTGAGGTGCTCCATGGTTGATTTCTTGCCATAATAGAGTTCATGTGGAGTCAAGTTGACACACCACATTTTGGAAAGCTTTTTATCAAGTAAAAAGCTGTATTCACAGCCACAACCCAATAAGAGAATGGTAACATACCTTCATTTATGAGACATCTAGCTATCTCAACCAAATGCCTATTCTTCCTCTCTGCAACACCATTTTGTTGAGGGGTGTACCTACATGTAAAGTGCCTCTTTATGCCATTGTCTCATGGCTAGGAGGGTCTTCTTCTCATCATCCTTCTTGAAGTTGTTAGCATAGTTCCCGTCCTCCTCCTTCTTCTTGATTTTGACATCTTTAAACCAACAATTTGAAGAAATATGATTATTCTTACCACATATAAAACAAGTTTTACCTTGATGAGGGTTGTTCTTCCCTTTACTATTCTTGCCCTTCCTTGAAGATGATGCCTTGCTATCTCCTTCTAAATCTAAATATTTTTCTTTTGATTGCTTCCACTTGCTTTTTCCTCCTTTCCCCTTCATGTCACTCTTGCCTTTGCCTTTGCTAGCATATAGGACCTGTGAATGACCATCCTTCTTGGATGTACATCCTATGGAAACCTCTTCTGTCACTAGGTCTGGGATCAATGCCTAAAGTAATGAGGGGTTTCCACTTATCTTCCCCTCTTAGCCCATTGAGAGTAATCTGCACAAGGTCTTCCTCATCCATTTTGCAGCCAATGGATGCCAATTGCTCCCTCAACTCTTTCACCCTCAAGGTGTAGTCAACAATAGATTGACCACTACCTTTCTTCAAAGAATGGAGTTCATTCTTAAGTTGCATCTTTTTGCTTCTTGTGGAAGTGGCATATATCTTCTCTAAGGCCTTCCAAACATCTCTAGCATGATCAAACTTTGATATATGACCAATCATAGTGTTAGAGATTACCTGTGAAATGTAGAAGATAGCTCTCCTATTCCTTTCCTCCCATCCTCCCAATCCTTCAACATCTTCAATTCTTGATTGGTGACCTTTGGATCTTTGGGATCCACATCAATCTTATCTTCATCTCCACACATAATAGGCCATAAACCTTTGCCCATGAGGTAGTTCATGACTCTAAACCTCCATGGCTGATAGTTGTCTTTGTCAAGAAACTCCAATTTTTGACCTAGATATGCCATAATGAATGGGAAATCAGGGTTACACAGAAATATACCTCTTAACCTTAATGTCCAAGCTTTTGTGTCCTTCTCCTAGAGTCTTCAAAGGATGTTTCCTGCTCCGATACCAACCGATGGAATTTAATCCCTTAGATTTGCACACTAGAAGTGAAATTAACCCAATACCAAGGTTCCTTCAGACACCTTTTCTGCTACCCTACAAGAGACTAGAGGGGGTGTGGGCTTGATTGCTCCTCCTTACTCCTTCTTTGTGCATATAACGACATCCTCTACATTTTTCTTAGCTTGGACATGTGTGTTTCAGCTCCTTGATCTTTGGACGACTCCCTCCTTGAGCCTCCTTGAGTATATGTCTCTTGGTCTTCAATGACCTACAAGACTTCTATGCATTTGATGACTCTTCACCTCCTTTTATAGCTTTTGGATGGTTCTCCCGATTTTTCCACCACTTTAGAATTGCCTTGCCCGACCTTGAGACCCACCTAAGTGATTTGAGTCATGAATTTTGTCCACATTAAGGTCTTTTGACCCTTTTATCCATCTAATGCTTGCATTAGTTCACATTTTCAACAATAAGGATGTTAGTATGGCATCGATATGATCATTGGAGTATTATCATGGATATGCACGTCAAAAAATGTTGTCGACGATATAGGCACTGGTATAGATGTTGGTATAGGTGCCAGTATAAGCGCCGATATAGGCATCAATATAGGCATTGGTATTTGGCAGTAAAATATCGATGTTTATTCAAGCACTTATAAGGATGCCTATATCGACGCCTTTACCGAGGCCTATATTGATGGTGCGTTTAATAACTCAAAAGCCAAAAAGTCAACTAGTCCTATGTTTTGAATTGCGATCCATTTTCCCAATCAAATTCGCGTGCGAACATCTCAATCTCACCTGCATTGTGCTCGCCCTCAAGTTTTTGTCTCTTCCCTCTGACACATCCACCGTCATCTCTTTCCATACACACACACAAGTCTCTCTCTCTCTCATGACACACATAGAGATCTCTCTCTCTCTCTCTGCACACACACATATCTCTCTCTCTCTCTCTTGCATCTTGGTAAGTGATGCACTCGTTCACCTCCCTCTTTCTCTATTTGTTTTTTTCCTAATTTCTCTCTCATTTTGTGTTGCAGGAGCTTTTTGGTATCGGTTTTTTGTTTGATGAGAGACGATGTTGATTGTGCTTTGACGAACGATCAGGAGGAAATTACATCAATGTAAGTTATTTATGTACATGAATGTATTGTTTTGTCCTTTACTAGAGAGAGAGAGAAGGAGAGAAAGAGAGAGATACATAGAGAGAGAGATATATGTACATACACACATGCATATGCATACTACACACACATACATACATGCATGCACACACATACATGCATATATACACACACAAAAGAGACACACATATACACACACACAGAGAGACATACACATACACACACATGTACATACACACACATATACACATACACACACATTTAGAAACATACACATACACATACACATACACATACACATACACATACACATACACATACACATACACATACACATACACATACACATACACATACACATACACATACACATACACATACACATACACATACACATACACATACACATACACATACACGTACACATACACATACACATACACATACACATACACATACACGTACACATACACATACACATACACATAAACATACACATACACATACACATACACGTACACATACACATACACGTACACATACACATACACATAAACATACACATACACATACACATACACATACACATACACATACACATACACATACACATACACATACACATACACATACACATACACATACACATACACGTACACATACACGTACGCATACACGTACACATACACATACACATACACATACACATACACATACACATACACATACACATACACGTACACATACACGTACACATACACGTACACATACATGTACACATACACACACACACAGACACACAGACACACAGACACATACACATGCACATGCACATGCACATGCACATGCACATGCACATGCACATGCACATGCACATGCACATGCACATGCACATGCACATGCACATGCACATGCACATGCACATGCACATGCACATGCACATGCACATGCACATGCACATGCACATGCACATGCACATGCACATGCACATGCATCATACACATACACATGCACATGCACATGCACATTCACATACACATACACACACACATACACATACACATACACATACACATACACATACACATACACATACACATACACACATAGTCACATACACATATATATACCCATGCATACACACATACACACATGCACATACACACAAACACATACACACATGTTTTAGAGTTAGGGTTTTAAGGTTATGGTTTTAGGGTTTTTATATACATACACACATGCATACACACATATAAACATACAAATATATATACACACATCTACATGTTTTAGGGTTGGGGTTTTAGGATTAGGGTTTTAGGGTTTTACATACATACATACATGCATACACACCTATACACATACACACATATATACATACACATATGCACACATGTACATGTTTTAGGATTAGGGTTACACACATATACATGTTTTAGGGTTAGGGTTTTATAATTAGGGTTTTAGCGTTTTACATACACACACATGCATACATACGTATACACATACACACATATATACATACATACATAAACATACACACACATAAAGTCACATACACATACACATTCACATACACACATGTCACATATACATACACACATGCACACACATATACATATACACATGCACACACATATACATACACACATGCACACATATACATGTTTTAGGGTTAGGGTTTTGAGATTATGGTTTTAGGGGTTTAAACACATGCATACATACATATACACAATATACACACATATATACATACATACAATACACACACACACATAAAGTCACATACACACATGTTGCATATACATACACATATACACATGTTTTAGGGTTAGGGTATTAGGATTAGCATTTTAGGATTTGGGTTTTAGGGTTTTACATACATACACACATGCACACACATATACATATGCACATGCACACATATACATGTTTTAGGGTTAGGGTTTTAGGATTAGGGTTTTAGGGTTTTACACACATGCATGCATACACATACACACATGCATACATATAGATACACACATATATACATACATACACATACACATACACATACACATACACACACATTAAGTCACATACACACGTCAAATATACATACACACATGCACACATATGCATGTTTTAGGGTTAGAGTTTTAGGGCTTTACACACAGTTCAGCTTGATCCTTGCCAAGCACATTGTCAACCATAGCCCAAAGAATTCTCAACCAAGGGTAAAATTCAACTGAAAGATACAAAATCTAGTTGCTTAGCTAGTCGGGGACTAAAGCCCTAAAATCATTTATAAAATGAGATTGGAATGGATTGTATCCGAGAATGCAAACTTGCTAAATTCTGATTCTTTTAAAGATGTACTTTGGTGAAGGTGTACAGAAATGTCATCTCTGAAAGCCTCTCATCAGAGGTTTGTAGGTTAACAATGTGCTTGTTTGGCAGCATATGATTCTATAAAAAACGACTAAGCCCGAGCATTTCTGACTCCTTTCGTTAATCTACTCCTATTTTTCAGGTGAATTTTTCGTAAGCGCTGACGGGACAAACCGCGGAAGCAACCCAACGACGCATCCCCGCTTGGTTTCAAAAGACCTGGATACATACTATTTGCTGCCTGGTCTAATATATAAAGCTGTCTAGTGCGTGCTCCATCAACGTCGATTACAATTGTCGCTGCATCGTTTCTGGCGGGATTAATCTGGTGATCTCTGGATTAATCTTTCTTGACATTCAAGGTATGGACTGCTTCGCTTGCCGCTACTGCAGTTAATTAAGTCTTTATATGCTCTAATCACTTGTTAGACTATGATTAGTGGTGAATTACTGTCGCCAAGGATGTTCGGATTCCGAACTCAGCTCCCCTTCGTCTTTGCGATATTACTTTACGTGTTTTAATCACGCTGATTCTCGAGTATGATTGCCGGATATTCGTGAATGTCGGTGCCTCTGCTATACCTGACGACGTGCAGAAGATCTCTAATCTAATGGCGGAATTCGTAAAAAATCGAGGGTTTTCTTTCTCCGTGCAAAGCTTTGGACACCTTGATAGCGAAATAGCAAGTCGTCTATTGCCGATATCCATCTAGATCATTGGAGAAGTTTACATACTTTTCTAATGCCTCAGTATGTCTGAATCATCTTAATCTTGTATCTGAGTGTAACAGCTCATCGTTTTTCGACTAGTTAGAGACGAATGATACATGTTGTTTAGCTTTATTCGGGTGACTGTGAGCTGTAATTTTGCTCATTTCTACTCCAACCGATGCTGGAGAAGAGTCGAGAAGATTATGAACGACCCTTCTGCATCCTATCATGATTCGTTTGTTTCATTGGAATTGTAATTCTCATTGAATGTCGAGATCGACCGGTTTTTGTTGTTGTTGTAGGTGGGATTAATCGGTCGCTGGGCTTATCGTCACCCAGGTTGCGACATTAGAAGCATCTCCGGAACGATGAGTGACAAAGTGAATGGAGGCATGGACTCCACGGGGCTTGCCATGCCTAATGGTGTGCCGAAGATCAAAACGCACGTGCAGCAACCCCAAAATGATGAGACTACAGACCCATCCGTTATTTCCCGTATGAGTGACCACAGCGGTCACACAGTGAAAGCGCAAACACTCGATGAACTTCATTTCCTGCAGAAGAAGAGGTCTGCGCCCACGACTCCAAAAGGCCCTAAAATGGGGGCCTTGCAGATGTCCGAAGAGGAGCGGCAAAAGCAACAGCTGAAATCCATCAGGTTCCATTTGCGAAAGCTTTAGCCTCTTGTTCTTTTCAAAGCTTTTCTTTCGATACTAATGGAGGATACATGTTGCAGTGCCTCACTTGCATCCCTTACCCGTGAGACGGGGCCGAAGGTAATTCGGGGCGATCCTAGCAAGAAGCACGATGCGAAGGTGCCACCACGGCCTGAGCCCATACCAACCCCGACGTCAGTGATCAAGAGCATCAGCGATAGCGCACTCAAGTTTACCCATGTTCTTTACAATCTTTCTCCTGCAGGTGACATAGCTGACACCATCTTCCCTGCCGTTTGCGATTACAGCCTTTGCTCACGGTTCGTTCCTTTTTCCAGAACTGTATGAGCAGGCCATAAAGTACGAGAAGAGCTCTTTCATCACGTCTACTGGTGCGCTTGCCACTCTATCGGGTGCCAAGACAGGACGCTCCCCAAGGGATAAACGTATAGTGAAGGAGGAGACATCCGAAAATGACCTTTGGTGGGGCAAGTGAGTCAAGAATCTCTCCTCAATCCCGATTTCTTTGAGCCTGAAATTGCAGGTTTAACCTAATCTCATATCATTTCTTCGCATTACCAGAGGGTCTCCTAACATTGAAATGGATGAGCAAACTTTCATGGTGAATCGTGAGAGAGCGGTGGACTATCTCAACTCCTTAGACAAGGTCTCCATTGCCGTTAAATCTCTTAAGCTTATCTATTTGCTACATTGGTTGATACAGTAGAGCTGAGAAGCTCGGGTTGTGAGCCGTTGCAGGTTTATGTCAATGATCAGTTTTTGAATTGGGATCCTGAATTGCGGATCAAGGTCAGGGTCATCTCGGCTCGGGCCTATCATTCACTGTTCATGTATAATATGTAGGTTTCTCATGCCTTATGCAATGTCAGAAGCTCCGTTGACATATTCAGATTAAATCGAAGCTCATTTTCTTGGCGACCTGTGGTAGGTGTATCCGGCCGACGCCTGAGGAGCTGGACGATTTTGGGACACCTGACTTCACAATCTACAATGCAGGAAATTTCCCCTGTAATCGTTATACACACTACATGACATCCTCAACCAGTATAGACCTCAACCTTAAGAGGAAGGAGATGATCATCCTTGGGACACAATATGCAGGAGAAATGAAGAAAGGTCTTTTCACCTTGATGCATTATCTGATGCCCAAAAGAGGTGTCCTTTCCCTTCATTCTGGGTGCAACATGGGAAAACAAGGCGACGTGGCCTTATTCTTTGGATTATCAGGTCTGTTTTCTAAAAATTTTTAGCACCAAATATCAATAGTTACCAATGATGTGAATATCCTTGGTGCAACTTCACGAGGCGAGCTTTTCTGTTGATATTTACAGGCACTGGCAAGACGACATTGTCTACGGATCATAACCGCTATCTTATTGGAGACGATGAGCATTGCTGGAGCAATAATGGTGTGTCCAATATCGAAGGGGGTTGTTATGCGAAGTGCATAGACTTGTCTGCTGAGAAGGAGCCTGATATCTGGAACGCGATCAAATTTGGCACTGGTAAGATGACAATATAAGAAAACCTAAGCATGTAACTACACTTATTTACTGAAGAGGATATGATGCCAATTAAATTCCTTGTTTTGCTGATACAACAATTGGAGCATGTGACTACACTTAATTACTGAAGAGGATATGAGACTGGCGGTTGTTACATATGAGCTCATGCATCAATCTAGTGTTTGCCTATGAAGTGTTTCTGCATTACTTGAAATAATCCAGCTCTCTTCAGCTAATTGTACCCTGGACATACCTCTATTCATATACTTGAAGCTTTGCGTTGCCATCATATAACGAAATTTTCTTGATGCCTTTCATTCTATTGTTGCTTTCAGTGCTCGAGAATGTAGTGTTCGATGAGCATACGAGGGAAGTTGATTACTATGATAGATCGGTAACAGGTATAGTACTACTAATCTGATTATAAATTGTGACCTCATTTTCTGATAAGCTTGAATCTCTGTCTCAGAAAACACGAGGGCCTCGTATCCTATCGAGTATATCCCAAACGCAAAGCTTCCTTGCGTAGGGCCGCATCCAAAGAATGTTGTGTTACTAGCATGTGATGCGTTCGGTGTTCTTCCTCCTGTGAGCAAGTTGACATTGCCACAGACAATGTACCACTTTATCAGTGGCTATACTGCTTTGGTAAACTCTTTGGCTATATGAGTAATACAATGCAGTTTCTTTTGCTTCTCTTCAATATCAGAAAACTGGATTTTATCTGTTACAGATCGCTGGTACAGAAGATGGTATCAAGGAACCACAAGCTACATTCTCTGCATGCTTTGGTGCTGCATTCATTATGTTGCATCCTACTAAATATGCTGCAATGTTGGCTGAGAGAATGAAACAACATGGTACGACTGCCTGGTTGGTGAACACGGGATGGTCAGGAGGCAGGTAATGTAAGACTTTGTCATCTGAAGTGATCAAACTTAATGCGGTTATTCATCATGTTTAGCTGAATCGCCTTATGCTTTGTGTAATTTCTAGTTATGGTGTGGGGAAACGGATGAAGCTTGCTTATACCCGTAAAATGATCGATGCCATTCATGATGGCTCCCTTTTGAAAGCTCAATACAGTGTCACTCCAGTATTCGGCTTGCACATACCTGATAAAGTCGAAGGTGTTCCTTCTGATATACTGCGCCCTGAGAACATGGTAAGGTTTACTGCCTTTTTTGTGTGTGTGGGTGTGTGTGTTTTTTTTTTTTTTTTTTTGAGAGTACAATGAATTGAAAACACACATACCCAACCTAGTAAAGGTAGAGACACCCATCTGTGAGGAACTCATGGATACATGTCCAGCCAAGACTTGAACTCAGGACTTCTTCCTTAAGAGTAAGGCATCAAACCACTTGGTCACACGGGCTTGGACGAAAGTTTTTTCTTTCGTCCTTAGATCATGGGATAAATGTTGCACGAAAACAAGGTTTTGTTATTCAATCTGGCATTTATCCTAGCAGCACTGGTATAGTAGATATTCAGAACTGTAGGCGGTTTGATCAGTTTGCATCTGCCATGCGAATGTTTTTCTACAAACTAATGGACTAATCACAACTGAGATCGTCAGGCCCAATATGCAAATGCATCCCCCATTATGTTTTTGGGCAATTTTTTTTTTTTTTTTTTTTTTTTTTTTTTTTTTTGAGAGTACAATGAATTGAAAACACTCTCACACACCCAACCTCATTACATAGAGGCACCCATTGTGAGGAACTCATAGATACATGTCTTGCCTGCAAGACTTGAACTTAGGACTTCCTCGTGAACTTAGGACTTGGTTACGCATGCTTGAACGTTTTTTGTGGAAATTTCATTATGCTTATTTCCTTTGGATTTGCAGTGGACTGATCAAAAGGCGTACAGAGAGACTCTCGAGAAGCTTGCTGGCTTATTTATCAAGAATTTTGAGAACTTCCTCGACTACAAGATTGGCGACGACAATAATCTGACCAATGAAATACTTGCAGCCGGCCCAAAATTGTGAAGCAAATGTGCAGTAGTTGTAAATAGGCATTTAATAAGACTGGATTTGTGACGACAACAAAAGTACTGTAACAGCTCCTTTGCTCAACCTCTCTGGAGTCTGAAGGTTAAGACTCTGCTATTTCCTGCCTTATTGGAAAGTAATTTGATTGATGTTCCCGGAAAATAATGTAATCATTTATGATCTAATTGGAAGTCTTTGATCTGCTGCCAGCATAATAATACCTCAAAAAGGCAATTACTACCTGTTTCTGCTTCGAATTAATCTGATTTGAATTTGGAAAATTATTTTTTTAACTTGATCACACATCCTCGATTGCAACATTGTTAACGATGATAATCTGACTACTAAATTCGTTGCAGCCGGTCTGGACTAAGATTCGGAAATAAACGTGCTGTAGTTGTAATGGATTGGACTACTTTTGTAAATCATTTGATTTTTGTAATGGACTGTGCGTGTGTGTATGTTCGTGTACACACACACACATACACACACACACACACACATATATATATATATATATATATATATATATATATATATATATATATATATATATATATATATATATATATATATATATATATATATATATATAAATAAGAGTTTCATTGATAAAAACATATATATATATATATATATATAAATAAGAGTTTCATTGATAAAAACATTAAGGTAATACCGAACAATAATATTCAGATGGTTAAATGTCTCTCTCTCTCTCTCTCTCTCTCTATATATATATATATATATATATAGAGAGAGAGAGAGAGAGAGAGAGAGAGAGAGAGAGAGAGAGACATTTAAGCATCTGAAATAATACACTTATTGTTTGGTATTACCTTAATGTTTTTATCAATGAAACTCTCATGAGAATATAAAGTTGTACTGAATCAAACACACAACAATACCAATCTTTTATTGATTCTTAGCTTTTGTGAGAGTAATGAGTCCTAATGATCCAAACACACAATAACACCCTTTTAGTGTTCAAATCAACTGCCTATGCTATTGTGAGAAAATGAATGTTTGTAAAATCCTTGTACTCTCACAATACTTCCAAACCACTCCTTTTGCGCTTGTGAGAGTAAGTTCCTAACCATTCCCTTTGCTATTGTGAAAGGAAGAGAGTGTGGCCACATGAAATATTAAGTTGAAGGGAAGATAAGGGATACATGTCTCCCGATGTAAATATTTTACCCTTATTAGAGAGAAGGGAATATTGGAACTGGCTCGGATTCATAAATTCAAGAAAAAAAGCTCTAAAACTCGTTATAAGTCTAATGAACGATCTCTCTCACGTTAAAGGGTCCAAAAGTTCTTTTTTTGACCTAAATACGTGTCCTAAGATGAAAATAGTAAAGTTTTTTTTTTTTAATTTACTATAAAACAACCATTTGTACAAGCACTTATGTTGCATTATATACTTAAGAATTCGTTCATTCATGAATAATATTACCAAATTACACGAACAACCCTGATAACACATTTATTATTTGCTATTCAAGAGTTTTTTTGCATTCGTGAATAATATACCAAATTATACAAAGACTCCCTATTATCGGATGGTATTATTCAGTGGCATATTAGCAATACTTGCCCTATTTCGATTAATTTCAAAATATCAAACTATCAAAGTATCAAAAGTGCTTTCAATGAATTTTCTTTTATCGAAACTGTATTCGTTCAAAAACTTTTTGGGATACTCAAAGCTCGCGAGTTTTTGTCTATATTATAAAAACATAGATATATTTCTATCTATTTATGTATATATACACGTCTTTTTGGATTTATGGGTGTATCTAGATATATACATATGCCCCCAAGAGCAATGCGTAAAAAGACAATTTCCTATTGCAAAACAACACCAACAATGCAAGGAAGAAGAAGAATCTTGGAGCACAACATTGAATGAACTACCAAGTGAATGTACAAAAATAAGTAACTTGTTAGGGTTATATGCATATATACAAAGGGGGCGACCATACTAAAATGGGGAAGAAGTGCCTTTGTCCTAAGTATGTTCACACACATCACTACCAAAATATATCAACGAATCGGTGATGTGATGAACAAGGATCTTGCACTCATGTATACGAAAGTGCCAAGCTATGTGGAAAGAGATCGATCAACAAAAGGAAGTAAGCCCAAAGTGTCATGAAAAACTTTTTCTAAAAAGGTATGCAACCTTATCCTATGTGGGAAAATATGCCAAATTGATCTCAAAGAGATCAATCAACAAATGGAACTAAGCCCAAAGCTTTGTGAAAAACTTTTTCTGAAAAGGTCTGCAACCTTATCTTGTGTGGACACATGCGAAATTGATTTCTCGAGAAGTGTGCTCTAATTGTCAATGACGATGGTGGTCAAGAATAGTATGCACAAGTGAACTATGTGGTAAGACTTCATCACCAGAAATCGACTGCTTCTTCAAATCTTTGATCTTTGTTTTGCTAGAGTGAATGTGAGGGATAATAATATGTTTGATATAATATGTGTCAATGCAGTCTATATAGCATATATGACACATTGCATGGTAGTCATTCCCAAAATGAGTGATTAAAGAAAGAAATTTTATTATGATAAGGATTTGTGCCATAAGCTACACATTGTTGTTTAAACCATGGGATGCAAGATCATCACATATTCGCTAAAAAAAGTATAATCTCATAAGCAATGATTGAGTAAAAAAAATGGCATTGCATAAGTGATGCTATAGGATCACTTATGGGACTGCTTTAAACAAACAAATAACAATCATCCACTATGCAGTGCTAGCTTGAATGTCAACTTGGAAATTTACTAAAATATCAAGTAATTTTACTTGGAACCTATTACAACATCATCAAGAAGTCAAAATAAACTCAACGATACATAACCAAGCTCCATACCAAAATGATTTCAAGTACCACAAGTGATAGAGAAAAATTAGGAGATGTTTTAGTGAGATCCAACAATTGTTTCCTCACCAAATTATGCATATCCATATACATGGAGTTGAGATTGCATTCTCAATGATGATCCAAGCACAACATCACGAAAATTTTGGGTTCTTCAAAGACACTTTATTTTGCACATTAGTGGTAATGTATTAAGTCTAATCATGCTTTGACTTTGGCATTAGGTGAGTGTTGTAAAAGAATAAAATGTCAATTTTAGATATGAAAAGTGAATAAGTAACATTATCACTCTTTTATATTCTTCTCTCTCTCATTTACTTTTTTTACTAAAAAAGTGACTTAAGCTCAACTTTTCAGGTTTTATGGAAGATTTAGTCAGAGAAGGATCACTCTATCTCTAAAATGGATTTTCATTTATTTCTAGATCATTTAGTATTAGAAGCTTTTGAATGTAATTTTTTTTCTAAAATGCTTAGAAAAAATTCTAGAAATTCCCTAGATAGATGGATGAACATGTGGATATATAGATAGATGGATAGATGATGGGTACATGGATATATATATATATATATATATATATATATATATATATATATATATATATATATATATTAGAAATATACAAAGATTGATAAATATATTGATAGATATATAGATATATCAATAGACAAAAAAATGGATAGGTGGATAAATAGATAGATAGATAGATACATACATACATACATACATACATACATACATACATACATACATACATACATACATACATACACACACACACATATATACACACACACACACATAGAGAGAGATGGATATACTCTTGGTGCCTGTGAAAATTGAGATAACACTCCAACAATATGTGCAATATCTAGTATTTGTCATAGTAACATACAAGAGAGAACCAATGATAGAACTATACATGGTCACATCTTGCACTTCTTCACACTTAGGAGCACTTAATTTAACATTTACTTCTAATGGATTTGAAATAGGATTGCAATCATAGAAGCCAAACTTCTTCAAAAGATCTAGAATGTATATCATTTGCGTCAAGTACATACCTTCTTCCTTGTATAGTACATTTGTAATGAAGTACCTTAAAATCCCCAAATCAAAGATTTTTAAACTCACATTCAAAATTCCTCTTTATGTCCTTGATGTTGGTTTCATAATCCCTTGTAATGATTGAATCATCAACATAAAGAAATGAAAATAGTTTTTCTACCTTTTTGCTTCACAAAGAGTGATGGGTGCACACTCTGATTCTATTCACATTTTACAAAGTAGTCCACAAGTCTTTGGTTTCAAACCCATCAGGCTTGCTTGAGTACATAACGAGCCTTCTTAAGCCTACATACATGATGTGAAAACCTATCATCTTCAAAGCCTTGGGAATATCCATGAAGACTACCTCTTCAAGATGTGCATTTAGGAAAGCATTCTTTACATCCAACTAGTACATCTTCCAACCTTTCAATGCTAAAATTGTAATCAAAATCCTTATGGTATCCATATTAACAACTCAGCTGAATGTTTCCATGGGTTTGAACAAAACCTTTGGCAACCAATCTCAATTTATACCTAGATATGCTCCCATCTACATGCCTCTTTACCATGTACATCCATTTGTTGCCAATGTCTTTCATGTACTTTGTTCTTGGAACTAATGAAAAAATATCATTCTCCTCAAGTCTGAAGTATTAATCTCCTCTAATGGTATGATTCTCTCCTCTAATGGTGTGCTTCAAGTGTTTGGGCCACTTATCTTCATGCTCTATTGTTGCTCTTTGAACTTCCTCTTGGCTTCATATGCATCTTTAACCTATAACACATCTTTGCTACCATACCAAGGCAGAAACTCATCAAATATTATATCCCTAGACTCCTTAACCTTTATGGAGTTAGAGTTACACCCCGATTATGGTGAACGTTCAGGTTTATCGATTTTGGATTACAATGTATATCCCCTATGCAGAGCACGACTTGAAGCATGCTACTCCAAAGCACTTTGGAAAACTATCCACAAAGGATATCATAGATATCTACCTAATGGACATGTCTTATGTGAAGAAAAAATTGGCCAAAAAATGCAACAAAAAATGAAAGCAAGCAATTGGAAGTAGCTATGGGATGCATGAACACCACTTGCTGGCATGAAAAGACTGTTGATCTTTCACAATCTCCCTTATTGGAGTGAGTTATTGATCAATCAATTGGTGGACCCAATGCATATTTTCAAGAATATGGGAGAGATGCTTTAGAAGACATTGATCAGAAAGAAGGAAAGCAAAGCACAAAGCGATGACTTGGAAGAGCGAGGTCGTATGCAAGAGCTGTGGGCAATTACCAAGTTGAACGGAATAGTGTTGCTACCAAGATCTCATTGCGTGCTATGCAAGATGAAAGAGCAACAAGTGAAGAAAGTGATTTTAGAGTTGTAGACACCTACTAGATGCATAAGGGTTGAAAGACTACCTTCACACAAAACAATGATCTCACAGGGCTCAAGTCTCATGATTGGCATAATTTTTTGCAGTTTGTGCTCCTTGTAGCTGTGAAAGATTATCTTTCAGAGAATGTGCAAACAACCATTTATAAAATAAATTCCTTGGTATGCTGGATCTCATCTAAAGAGATAAGGAGAGATAGCATAGACAATGCCAAAATCAATGCTATAGAGGTTATCTTTATGATTGAGAAGCCCACAAGTATTTTCACAATTCAACATCATTTACTGGTTCATGTGGTTGACAAAGTTGCAATAGCAGGAAGTGTCCACAGCCGATTTTTGTTCTTCTTAGAGTGGTTCATGAAGACACTAAAAGGGTTTGTTCATAAAAGAGCATGTCCAAAGGGAAGCATGGAAGAGGGGTGACTCTTACAAGATTCTTTGGTATTCATCATGTGGTTGACAAAGTTGCAATAGCAGGAAGTGTCCACAGCCAATTTTTGTTCTTCTTAGAGTGGTTCATGAAGACACTAAAAGGGTTTGTTCGTAAAAGAGCATGTCCAAAGGGAAGCATGGAAGAGGGGTGACTCTTACAAGATTCTTTGGTATTCATAACAAATTTTCTATACATGTCAAACCCAGAAATGCCTTGCTTATGGAGCGAGGATAAAGATGTTCGTCTCCTAGGTGATGAGCTCCAAGGTAAAGGGAGCTAAAGAAAAATGGATGTAGTTTTCAAAGAGAAGGCATTAAATTTTTGCATCGTTTATTGGAACATCAAGTTTACACTATGCTTTAGGTGGATGATCTACATCAAAATCTATTGCTTGGATTACGTCGAAAGAATATCCGTTGGAGAGTTCTTTTAATTATGCTCACTTATTGTATTTTTTCAAAAGATTTTTCATGGATGTTTAACCATTGTAAAAGCCTAGAGCTTTACACATGTAAAAGGATAAAAAGAGAGCCCAAATTCCATGAATTTGTGGTGGTTGAGTTGTAATAAATCAATCAATTAATCACCTAAAAGTAGATCAAACTAGATCTTTACTTTTCCTGGATTGTAGGAAAGTGAATCGATTTTCTCCAACAACCTTTATCGCCTTCATGTGAATTCAAAATCCACTTGTACAAGTCATGGAGCACTTCTAGAGTCTTTATAAAGACTTCAAATCACTTGTACATCTCATGGAAGCCATATATATATACACTTGTGGCCATCATTGTCTTACTCCTTCATTTTTCCACATCATTTTCTTCAACAATAGTGTGCTTGTAGAGGCTTCTACTCTCTATAGAGAGCTTTAAATTGAATAATAGAGGACTCATTAGAAAGATATTAATGTCTAGTTTATCCTTGTAAATTTTCAAAGCATATGATTGAGTAGATTGGAAGAAATCTGAGTTTTTCTATCTTGGGATCAATCTCTACATATTCCTAAAAAAATAGGAGGTACCATTGTTGAGTGTCTGATTCATTCCAAAATCATATTTTGCTTATTCCTTGTAATCTTATGCATCTTATACACTCAAGCTAATGTGTATCACTCCCATAAAAGGATTTTTTCTAATTGTAATCACACAGGTCGTGATGAGCATTTGAAGTTCATTGTTTCATCCAAAGATAGTAAGTTTTTTGAGCTAGTCGATGTGCAAACCTATCTATTTTGTATAGAATCTTTCTCCTTGATGCTATAAAGTACATAATGCATTTTATTGCATTTATCACATGCCTATAAGGTCTATTTGAGTCTCCATAAGTTCAAGGTCCGGTCTTGTGCCGGTTGGCTGGACCAAACTTCTTCGCTTTGCAACTCACTTTTCTACCTCCTACAAACTTCTCCAAGTTCTTTCAGTGGTATCAGAGATGTATCAAGATGGGTGATGCCTTTCCCTCAATGATTGAGAAGCTTGATTGACACAACTATGCGGCTTTTCAAATCAGAATGGAGGCCTATTTGCAAGGTAGAAATCTTTATGGAATTGTAGCAGGTGATGAAGCTATGCCTATTCCAAGATCCAAAGGAGGACCTACACAAGAGGAGACATACAAATTTACACTTTGGTGCGCAAGGGATGCTCAAGCAAGGTCATACATACTAAACTCTATCTCTGAATTTATATTACCACATATTAGAGGATGCAAGACATCTCAGGAGACTTGGGATGCCCTAGAGACTTTCTTTTCTATTGGTACCAAAGCAAGAAAGAATCATCTTTGGAACGAGTTCAACTAAGTGAAGAAGAAACCTAAACAAACTATCATAGAGTTTGTTACCAAGGTCAAGGAGGTTGTAGGTCAATTAGCATCCATTGGAGAACTGATTGAAGAAGAGGTTATTAGGAGGCAAATTCTCAATGGGATTAGAGGTGAAAAGCAATGGAAATCTTTCACCACAGCTTATGATCTCATCATGGATGTGAAAACTCTAGACTCATCTTTCTTGGATAAATCTTCAATCAAGAGGCAAAAAATAGCATAAAGGAAGGTAACTCCTATCATGGTAATTCAACTAGTTCTCTATATGCAGATAAGAAGGATAAAAATCTAAAAGGCAAGAAGAAGAAAGAAGATGAAGAGGAGACTTCTCAAACCAACTTTGCAAGCGAGCAAGTGGAAGTGGAAGAAGAAAGGACCAAAGCATGACAAAGACAAAGGTTAGAATGTTCAACCTTGTGCCATTTGCAATAAGACCAACCACACCATTCAAAATTGTTGGTTCAATGGAAAGACCTAGAAAGGAATTGGAAGAGAACAATGCTTGAAGAGAAGAGGTTGCCACATTATCTATGGGCAGAGGCTGTTTCAACTGTTGTGTACCTTGTCAATCGACTACCATCGAAATCACTTCAAGGTATGACTCCTTATGAAGCATGGCATGGAGGAAAACCTAGTCTTGGACATTGCAAGGTGTTTGGTTGTTTAGCTTATGTTCATGTATCATCACAAATAAGAGGCAAGCTAGATGAAAGGGCAACAAAGGCAGTGTTTATTGGGTATGAATCAACTTAGATGGGTTACAGATTTATAATCCTTCAACCAAGCAATTCACTACAAGTAGAGATGTTGTGTTTGAAGAACATAGGTCTTGGTATGATGAAGACAAACAAAAGGTAACTCTACCATATGATCTTTATTTTGATTCTCATCATTTAGGAAGCAAGCATGATACACAGGCCTAGGATCCAAGAAATGATATAGATGACGACCAAGACGAAAGGGAAAAGGACTACAAACTAGGGAAGTCAAGAGGCAAAGCAAAGATGCAAGAGTGTGGAGAATACTCTAAGCAAGCTCCTAGAAGATCAACAAGAGAGAAGAAACAACCAGAAAGGTATGGATATGATTCCACATTTCTTACAAAGCATTCAATCTACTTGGAAAAGGACTCAATTTCAGAGGAAACCTCAACCTACGAAGAGGCAAAGGGAAACCCTAATTGGGAAAAGGTCATGAAAGAAGAAATAGATGCATTGAACGAGATGGACATTTGGGATTTGGTTCCAATGTCATTGAATCAAAAGGTAATTGGTTGCAGATGGGTATATAAAGTTAAAAGAAACTCAGATGGATTAGTTTGCATGTACAAGGTAAGATTATTTGCCAAAGGATGCTCACAAACGCATGGTATAGACTATGAGGAAACATTCTCACTAGCTGCAAAGATGATTACAATCAGAACATTGATAAGTGTAGCTACTGCGAGAAATTGGAGACTCCTCCAACTTGATGTGAAAAATGCATTCTTAAATGTTTGGATAAGTGAAGAGGTATACATGTCAGAACCACAAGGTTTTGAAAACCCTAATCATGCATCTTATGTTTGCAAACTTAAGAAAACATTGTATGGATCAAAAAATCCTCCTAGAGCTTGGAATTATAGATTGGCTACATACCTTCAAGATCAAGGGTTCATACCTAGCAACTCAGATCCTTCTCTATTCATCAAAAGGGATCACAATGAGGTTATCTATCTATGTGTATATGTAGATGATATTATAGTGATAGATGATGATTTAAATGACATTCAAAGGATCAAGAGACACATGCTAGAGGAGTTCAAAATCAGTGACTTAGGTGAGCTCACATATTTCCTAGGTATGCAGGTTATATACATAGATGAAGGAATGTATTTGACTCAGAGAAGATACATTGAAGACCTACTTCTCAAGTTCAGAATGGAGAACACAAAGCTTACAGGTACACCTTTGGAGATGAATCATAAAATTAGTGTTTATTAAGATGAGAAAATTGAAGACATTAAAGAATATCAAAGCTTGGTAGGTAGCTTGATATATGCTACTCATACAAGAGCAGACATCTCATATAGCATAGGAGTGCTTAGTCGATTCATGCACTTGCCAAGAAGACCACACATGGATGCAGCTAAGATAGTACTTAAGTATCTCAAAGGTACAATCAATGAGGGTATATGCTATCCATACTCTTAATATTTGGATATCAAAATCTATTCAAATGTAGATTGGGCAAGAGTGAAGGATGATAGAAGTACCTCTAGTTACTTAGCATTTGCAGGTTCAAAGCTAGTGTCATGGAATTCCAAGAAGCAACCAACAGTTGCTTTATCCTCAACTAAAGTAGAATATAGAGGTTTGACCATAGCAACTCAAGAGGCAATGGTTAAAAGCATTGTATACAGATTTGGGACTTGTGATTTCCAAACCTCACATATTTGGACATAATGTAAGTTCCATGCATCTAGCAACAAATCCTATTTTCCATGCAAGAACCAAACACATAGAGGTTCATTACCACTTCATCAGGGAAAAGCTCATGGCAAAGGAAATTGATATTTCTTTTGTTCCAACTAAAAATCAAGTAGCAAATATAATGACAAAGGCACTTGATGGCATAAAGCTTTGTAGATTTGAAGCTATGGCATGTATTCAACCTATTAGAGAATGAAGACTCAAGCATACTTTAGCTTGAGGGGGAGTTGTTGGAACATCAAGCTTACACTATGCTTGAGGTGGATTTGATCTACATCAAAAGCTATCGCTTGGATTACATTGAAAGAATATCCGTTGGATAGTTCTTTTACTTATGCTCACATATTGTATTTTTTCAAAAGATTTTTCATGGATCTTTTACCATTGTAAAAGCCTAGAGCTTTACACATGTAAAAGGATAAAAGGAGATCCCAAATTCCGCGAATTTGTGGTGGCTGATTTGTAATAAATCAATCAATTAATCACCTAAAAGTAGATCAAACTAGATCTTCACTTTTCCTAGATTGTAGGAAAGTGAATTGATTCCTTCCGACAACTTTTATTGCCATTTGAATTCAAAATCCACATTTAGAAGTCATGGAGCACTTCTAGAGTCTATATAACGACTTCAAATCACTTTCACATTACATGGAAGCAATATACATACACTTGTGGCCATCATTGTCTTACTCTTTCATTTTCTTGCATCATGTTCTTCAACAACAGTAAGCTTGCAGAGGCTGTTGTTCTCTCTACAGAGCTCCAAATTGGATGACAGAGAATGCATTGGAAAGTTATTTCTAGTTCAAGCTTGTAAATTTTCAAAGTATTTGATTCTATTAATTGGAAGAAATCTTAGTTTTTCCATCTCGGGGTCAATCTCTACGTATTCCTGAAAAATAAGAGGTACCACTGTTGAGTGTCTGATTCATTCCAAAAGCATATTTTGCTTATTCCTTGTAGTCTTGTTCATTTTATACACTCAACCCTTTGTGTATCACTCCCATAAAAGGATTTTTTCTAATTGTAATCACGATGGTTGCTATGAGCATTTGAAGTTCATTGTCTCATCCAAAGATAATAAGTTTTTTGAGCTAATCGATGTGCAAACCTATCTATTTTGTATCGACTCTTTCTCGTTGATGCTCGAAAGTACATAGTGCATTTTATTGCATGTATTGCATGCCTATAAGGTATATTTGAGTCTCCATAAGGTCAAGGGCTGGTCTTGTGCTGGACCAAACTTCTTCACTTCGCAACTCACTTTTCTACCTCCCACAAGCTTCTCCAAGTTCTTTCATCATCAACTCCTAGCCCATGCAGAAGTGGTTGGAGATGTATGAGCTTGATAAGGAGGAAAAGGCAAAGGAAAGAACCTAGTTTTGAAAGAACTGCTCCACTCGCTCTTTTTCTCTTTTGAAAAGTCTTCGACCTCTTTGAGTATTTCTAATGAGTAGATGGCTAGATGTAGCCGTTTCACAAACAAAGGCAATGGGTGAGGATATCTATAAAGAAGAGGAGGAACTTGAAAAGGGATGTGATTGGGAGTATTAAAAATATGGTGTGCTATGGTCTCATGGATGATACTTTCAGATCACATGCATCGACAAAAATAGGTGTAACTTTGATAGTCAGATGATGGTGAAATTTATCCAAAAAAGTAGAGCTAGTGCAAGAGATGAAAATAATCAAGAAGGCCAGATCAAGTATTCTGAAGTGATCCAAGATATCATGAAGCTATCGTTCAAGAGGTTTGAACACTTTTTGTTTGATGTGAAGTGATTTAAAGTAGTCACATGTTGAGCCCATAAAAGTCATATTGGTCAAAGTCAACCGTAGTCAAAAGTCAAATGATCAAAGTCAACATGGTCAAAGTCAAAGTCAAGTGGGGTAAAAGTCAAAGTGTTTGAAGTGAAGGTGTCAAAGTGCACAGGTAATGCACAAGTATTGTCCACAAAGGGTGAATTGGAGAAAGTGGTTGCAGGTTGCAGAGGTATTTCTCTAATTTCCTTAAGGTTCAAAAGTGTTGTTTAAAGTGTTTTGGAGGTTCAGGTGAACCCTCTCTTAAGTACAAAACTGAAGACTTAAAAGGAAAATGTGAAGGTATGTGAAGCAGCAACGTACGCAGAAGTGAAAGTATGGTCCCCCAATTAAAATGTTGTTTTTAGCTTAAAGTCACTACAGGACAAAAGAGGGATTCGTTGGCTGCCACTTGTGAAGACAATCATGGGACATCAAAGTGTGAATCGACACACTCAAATCAAGGCAAGGACTATTTTTGGACCATTTTAGTGTAAGCAAGTAAAGCATAGTCTAAGTGAAGCAAGAGAGAGAAGTGCAAGAGACACACATTGTGCGGCGCAGAGAAGTGAAGTGCAAGGTGTGCATGAAGAGTGACCAAGGAAGTGTGCAGAGAAGTGCTAAGCTAGTCTCTCAAAGATCCCAAGGTCTTATTGAAGTGTGCACGTGCCGACAGAAGGTATCCATCCCTCCCCCTTAGTGGAAGCTTGGTGCAAGGTGTGCACAAGTGCAGGCTTGGAGAAGGTGGAGGTTTGGTGCAGAGGTGGCCAACAGCAACAAGTCCCTTGGGTATTTGGTATTTTGTAATTGAGCCCTCTTGTGGGTTTTGCCTAGAAGCATTGGCTTGTATTGTGCTTCAATATTGTATTTGTCTTATTGTAATCAATCGATAGAGGCTTCCAGTGTGTATTTTCTCTTCTTGTCTTACCCATTTCTCCTACAAACACTCAAATCCCTTCTTGTCCAAGAATCTCCCAACAAAGTTTGGCATGCCCAGTGGGACATCCAAGGAGATTTGAGCATAGGAAGAAGATATATTTTGTTTGCGGAGAACCATTTTACAACTTAGGACCTAATGAAAGATGCATTCAAAAATCAATTTCAGCATGGAAATACTGCAGAGATCATCATAGAAGAATTAGAGAATTTGAGATTGGGTCCAGGTGAAAAGTTCCTAGAGTTTGTGACTAGGGCCAAGGCACTAATGGCTAAATTACCAGACCCACCACATGATTTTTTTGTTAAGAAATGCTTAGCTAAGACACTACCAGTGGCCACCCAATGCAAAATAAAGGAATTAGTGTTACCTACAACCTCCATAGAGGAGTTCATCAACACAGCTACACGACTGGAGCAGATAAGGCAACAGTATGGAGCAACTTCTTCTCAAGTACCATATTCCACAGAAATGGAGGATCCAGTAACCCAGCTAAGGAAGGAGCTCGAGGGCTTAAAAAGAAATAAGCCCCACAGAGAGGAGGAGAATGTTGTCACTCAATTGAGAAGGGAGATTGAAGCACTAAAGCTCCAAAAGGAGGAGGAGGCCCAAGAAGAGGAATTGGCTCAGCTGCGATAGGAGTTGCAGGAACTCAAAGGGGGTGGCATCAAGAGTGGACTTTGGTGTTCCATGTGCAGCAAGCAAGGGCATATAGTAAGTGAATGTCCTCTATTAAGTGTGACTTGCCAATTATGCAGGAAAGCGGGTCATGAGGCCCATAAATGCCAATCAAGGGGAATACTTGCAACAACATATTGGACACAAGGAGGACCCCTACCACTAGCAAATGTAATGGCGGCTGCACCCAATCAAGGTAACACTTACAACCCTAGGATCTACAAGCACGACACGGCGCAACGACGGTGGAAGATTGAGTACTGGCGCTGCTGACGGAGATGGCCGCTGACGACTTTCTATAGTCGTGGAAGACTGAGTTCTCAACGGCAGCTACCTCACTGATGGGGTCGCAAGAGTGCGAGCAGGAAGGTCTCCGTGCTCAACTGTCTGTCGTCGCTTCATCTCAAACCGTCTATCGCAGTGCGGTGTAACGGGCTGTCTGTCGCGGACTTTCAAGCCGTCTATCGCGGTCGAGGCTGAAACCATCTATCGAGGCTGAAACCATCTATCGAGATTTTGCAAACCGTCTGTCGCGGACCTTCAAACCGTCTATCGCGGTGGAGGCATCTATCGCGGTGAAAGGGACGTCTATCGTGGCTGAATCCATCTATCGCGGCTCTGAGAACCTTCCATCGGATTCCCTCAGGCTCGGGCCCCGCGCTTTCATGAGATTTTTCAAAGTTTAAAAGCGCCAGTTGTTGCGCCGTCATTGTCCTCGTGGAAATATGACAGATCCATCCACAGTGAGAGTCATGTCAAGAAGACTTTGACGTACGTGCCAAAGTACGTTGGCATTTGTCTTTCGTCGATGAACACCAAAATTCAGACACATGGGACTACTCGACCTTCAATCAGCTGTCGTTACTCTCTCTCGAAAGTCTCTTCTGACTATAGTTAGGCTCTCTCGCGCGTTAGATATATGCTTTGTGCGTTGGTTCTTTAGATAAGGAAATAAAAGAGAAAAAAAAAAGAGAGAAAAAAAAGGGGAAAAAAAAAGAGAAAAAAAAAGAAGAAGAAAAAGAAAAAGAAGAAAAAAAGGAAAAGAAAAAGAGAAAAGACTCGAAAGAAAAAGAGATGAGGGCTTTTGTTATTGTGGGTTTTTTGGGCTTTGCAAATCGCTTCTCTTCAAAGTCCTATAGTTCTTCCCATTAAAAAAGTAAATTCAAGGAGCAAGGGTGGGTGCCAGTTCCTTGGCCATGGATGTGGCTTCATCCTCTCTCGTCAAAAGTAATCGGGCCCCTCCCCCTAGGGAGGCCGATATCCTGGCCGCTCTGCTGGAGGGGGGGTCGTGTGCCGCCCCTGGGGCATCCGAAAGTGTTGAATCCCCCATTGTTTCCCTCAATAGACCCGCAGTTCTGTCGGCCCAGGAGGAGCTCAAGAAAGTTTGCCTCGTCGGCCAGGTGTTTGGCCCAAGGCCCCCGCTCGAAACTGTGCGACAATGGCTTCGAAAAGAGTGGTTCCCTCGAGGACTAATTGTCAGCAAATGTCAGTTCTTACCAGCGAACCACATGCTGCTAATCTTTGAAAATGAAAAGATGGCGTTCCAAGCCCTTAGCGTTGGCACCTGGCAGCTCGGTCGGGCGACCCTGTGCCTATTCAGATGGTCCCCGGACTTTACTCCCGACAAATCGAAGTCGCTTCGGTACCCTCTTTGGGTTGAGCTCCCTAACCTTCCTTACTTCTTGTACAACTTCGTGTGGGACATTGTCTCTCCTATCGGCAAGCCGCTGGCTTCACGCGAAGACGTTGGTGGTCTCATCTATGAAGGTGCAAGACACTCGTTCAACGCTAGGTGGCACCCCCAAATCTGTGTCGAGGCCGACCTCAGTTCGCCGCTTCCTTCAATGATCAAAGTGGACATGGGCGAAGGAGATGTGTGGGAACAGGACGTCACATACAAAAACCTTCCCAACGCGTGCTTTCATTGTGGCCAGCAAGGTCACAGGATTAAAGATTGCCCTCTCAGGCAAAAAAACAAGCGCTTTCAAGAAGCCTCCAAAACCGCTCATGACAACTTTGGCGATTTGACCCACTCGACCAAGGAGGGGGAAGGCAAGGGCCTCCTTAATCCGCAAGCTGATGCTGATGGCTTTATTGAAGTTAGAAGAAGAAGGAAAAGAAGCCCTAGGGCCAACGGTGAGAGAAACAATTTGCCGCTTACCCCCTACAACAATTTGTATTGCAGTCTAGAAAAGGAGATCAATGAGCTTGACTACCCAGGTGGGAAGCTACTTGAGATAGACACCTACGACAAAGCCCTAGAGATCCCTGACAATAAAGAAACCCCCCAGGAGGGTTACACTACAAGCAAAGAAGATGGTTTCACCACTAGTAACGAAGACAACATGGATAGTGAAAGCTCCATCATTGGATCGACGATCCCGGAAACGGTGCCGAGCATGGGGTCCAAGTCTCCCCAGCAAGGGGCATCCCGCAAAGGAAAACAGCCTATGGAGTTACCCTGGAAAAGCCCCCACAAGAACAGACTTCTAAGTCGGGATCAGATCCCAGCGAAAAAGAAAGACGAAGTCAAGAGAAGAAAGGACAAAGCTCCCTCCCGCAAAGAGGGATCAATGCAAAAATGATTGTCATCTCGCTAAATGCTAGAGGGCTAACCGACCCCTCAAGATCGACCATCATTGGTCAATGGCTTCGCGACATTAGCTTAAACCCAGACTTTATATGTATTCAAGAGATTAAAATTGACGGAGAAGACCTTCAGAAACGGCTCAGACAGATCTCCTCGGCCCACGTGTGGATCCCAACGAAGCACCAGCGGGGGTCTGGAGGAACGGTTATCGGTATTAAACAACTCTGGTTCGAAAAGCTTGAGAACTCCATTGAAGATGTAAGTCACCGTTGGATTGCTGTTTCTTTTGGTGCTCCTCTTTGTGTTACTATGGTTTCTTTGTACGCCCCTAACGGGGATTTGGAGAGACTGAACACTTGGGCTTCCTTAGACTCGCTTCCCCACAACGTGCTTATTTGTGGAGACTTCAACATGGTGGAAGACCCTATGGACAGATGGATGGGCAAGGGCAGGGTCATCGACAGTCGGGAGAAAGAAACGTGGGACATGACCAAACTCCACTTGGATTTGATTGAGTTCAAAGACTCGAGTGGCTTTTCTTGGTCGAATCTCCAAGCGGGCGAGGACCTGAGGAAAGCCAGACTCGATAGATGCTACATCTCTCAGAGTTTTACTCAACAGTGGGGCCACCCTACCATCACGCAACGCACTGACCTCACTATCTCTGATCACTACCCGATCGTTATCACTTTTCAACCATCCAACAAAATCCGCAAGGCTCCGTGGTTCCATGCCAACGCGACCACCTTCTCTCTCCCTTCCGTCCACCAGGAAATTTCCGATGTGTGGAAAGTGGCGTTCGCCTCTGGCTTGGCCCCTGCCAAGTGCTAGAGAAGTGCGGTCGACAAGTCTCGTAAGATCATGATAAGAACTAAGAAGATGCTCGAGACTGTGCGGCGGACTCGCAGGGAAGCCCTTTACCACAGACTCTGGCGGCTCGAGGAGGAAGTGAACAAAGGAAAACAACAAGCCCAGAAAGGCCTCAGGAAAATCAGAGCAGTGTTGAGATACGAGGAAGAAATACAAAGGAAAAACTTGCAAATCTTCTTCAAGGAGTGGTGGGCAGGCAAAGCCGACAAACCCACCAAAGAGATGTGTCGTATCCTTAAAAGGAAACACAACAGAGAATCGATCCCCCTACTGCTAGACCCACATGGCAATGTATGCAATTCGGAAGAAGATAATTTTGGCATCATCGAGGGGCACTTCACGAGACTCCTGAGAACCTCGAACCCCCTTTCCCACCATAGAAGGGCTTGTATGGCTGCCATTTCTAGGGTTTCCCCCCGGAGGATACCACCCAACCTCCACTCCCTGCTTCATGCCCCTATCTCGGATTCAGAAATCATTGAGGTCATTGATGCCCTCCCTCTCGGTAAAAGCCCGGGACCCGACGGACTCACTAACGAGTTCTTTAAAGCCTTCAAGCTGGTGGTTGCCACCCCTCTTCGGATGGTTTGGCAAGAAGCGCTAAAGTTTGGTGCTCTTCCTTCTTGTCTAAATAATGGAATTATCAAGTTGATACACAAGAAGGGGGAAAAGAACAGAATCGAGAACTGGCGGCCTATTACGATGCTCCAAACAGGATACAAGATCATCGCCAAAGTCATTGCCGACAGACTCTCGTGCCACCTGAGATCTTGGCTTAGTGAGGACCAAAAAGGTTTCATCAAAGGCAGGTCTATCCTGGAAACCATCATGGATATTTGGGAAGGTACTCAATTTGCAAATGAGTCTAATCAAGATGTGGTTTTCCTCAAGATCGACTTTGACAAAGCCTACGACAGGCTAGAATGGGACTATATTCTGCAGTCGCTCCAAGATCTCGGACTTAGTCAGAAATTCACCAAGATGATCGCGACCCTTCTCGGAAACGCAACGACCCAAATTAACGTTAACGGCAAACTTTCGAAGGCGATCCATCTTAGAAGATCTATTAGGCAAGGGTGCCCTCTGGCCCCCCTTCTTTTTGCCATCACCACTGAGGGGCTGAGCAGACTTGTGGCTCATCACGTGGAGGCTGGCAATATCAAAGGCCTCCGGTTGCCTCACGACCACAGTCAAATCATCATGAGACTTTTTGCTGATGATATGAACGCGTTCGTTCACAATGATAATACCAGCCTGGAGACTTTCTGGAGGTGTCTCGCTACCTTTTGTGATGCCTCTGGATCCAAAATCAACCACTCCAAGACCGCCTTTAGGGCTATTGTGGGACAGCATCCTGGCCTTTTCATTGATCATGGCTGTCAAATCATTCCGCAGGGCCAAATCTTTTGACTTCTTGGAATCCCCTTGGGGTTTGGCGTCTCTATGGAGCAGCGATGGAACTGGGTGTTGGCTAAACTCGAAAACAAACTCAACTATTGGAGAGGTATGCAAATCAATCTCGCTGGGCGTGCGATGGTCATCAACACGTTCCTCCTCTCTTCTACCATCTATTTCCTTTCTTGTTGGAGACCGAATGAGCAAGGCCTGTCCAAACTGAATAGTATTTGTAGAAACTTTCTTTGGACGGGCGATCATAACAGAAGGGGGGTGCCTAAAATCAAATGGGCCATCTGCACTAGCCCTAGAGATAGCGGGGGGCTTGGTATCCTAGACATTGGGTCTATGGCTAACAAACTGGCAGCCAAATGGATGATTAAGGCTTGGCGCAATAGAGAGGCCTCGTGGGCCAAGCTGATCTTCAGAAACAAGAATGAGTTGGCCCTCACGGGGTTCCCGAACTGGAAGAATCTCGACATCATGACCCTGCTTTTCTCTCCGATTCCCGTCTTCCCGAAAGGCTCCAATCTCGTGTGCTCCCTTTGGAAGGGCTGGAATAAAGTCAAAGGCTTCACAAGAATTAGTGAGGACTGGAAGTGGGCGGCCGGAATCAGACAAAACGACTCTATCTGGTTTCCGATACATGGCATCCGGAGTGTGGAGTCGTGGAACATTCAAAATGCCAAGAAGCTATGGAACAAAGGATTCAAAAAATGGAAACACCTCTGGAAACATGACACCAACAACTGGATCAACTTCGAGGACATTGACCCTCGCATAAACATCTCCTACGAAGAATGGAACACTTTGCAAAGTAGATGCCTCGCTTGGGATCGTCACAAGACTCGCCTTCTCATGGGACACGACACACCCAACTCGCTTGGTCTCAAATGGCACAATGGAAATAGCATACTCAAAATCCCGAATATCAAAGAAACGGCTGACCTCCAGATCAGCCTCAACAAGAAGTGGTGCCTGTCTTGGACGCGGCTTCGGTGGGACATGAAATTCATGGGTATCTGGCACCCCCTTATTGAGATTAAGAAGTCTGTCCTCTTATGGCAAATTCTTCATCGAGGAATTTGGACCAACCATAAGGCTAGCAAACTTTGTGGGATCCCTCCTTGGTGCAAACGCTGCCACCGTGCTATCGAAGATGTCCCACACATCTTCCTTACGTGCCCCAACTCCTACAGAATCTGGCAGACGGTTGGAATGAAAATCAGACTTCAAAAACAGCTTAGTTGGAAACAAGTCCTTTTGGGAGAAGCGATCGGCTGCTCTGCGACACTCTGGAACGCCATCAGGGGGGAAGTCCTGTGGAAAATTTGGCGGGAGAGGTGTGCTCTCAACTTCGGCGATCCCCCCAGGGAGTGGTCGATTGAGAAATCACTATTCCTCCTGGGCAAAAGGATCGTTAACAGTAAGAAGTCCCCCCCCTTCAGGCACCATCAAGTCCTCCTTTTGATCAACAACAAGCTCAAACCCAAGTGGGCCCCGCATGAGGGCGATGAGAGGGTGATTAACCTTCTCTGTAATGCAACCTAGGATTCAATCAAGCTTCCCCTGCTTTGTGGGATTTGGGGGGTCCCGTGGGCACTAGTCCCCTTCTATTGTACCTTTGTTTCTTAATTTAATTCAAGTCCGGGAGAGTAGGCTATTGCCGAACTTCCTTTATATTAAAAAAAAAAAAAACACTTACAACCCTAGACAGAGGAATAATTTTGCAAATGGGCCTAGAAGGCCAATCATTTGTTTCAGATGTGGAGAATGTGGGCACTATCAAAGTAGGTGCACTCTACCAGAAAATGCCCCTCCTTGCAGAAACTACCCAGAGGCCAGAGACCACTATACAAATTGTTGTCCTAAGAATCAAGCCTCTTCATCTGGGCCCCATATTCAAATGATTTCTGTACACAAAGAAGAAATGTTAGATCAGGTCAATGATCCATCACCATCTACCAGGGTGGTGCAGTTAGAAGAAATAGAATCTTTTATAGTGCAGACAAGAAATAAAGGAAAGGCTCAAGTAGATATAGCTCAACACCCAAGAATTGATGAATTGAACAAAGACAAAGAGACATCTGAAGACAAGGCCACTGCATGTACAGATACAAGGCAAAAAAGAAAATCTCATATGTACCAGTGATGCCATTGGGCATGCATTCAACAGGGCTCAAGAGGATTTTGGTTAGTCAATTGGAGCTCATGCTCTTAAGGAATCAGAGGCTTCAAAACTTCTCAAATCCATGAAAAAGGAGGTTAGTATTTTTTATTTAATAAAGAGGGATGGAAAATTCAGGTCAGAACTATTGTAGATAATTGATGAGGCTTCCACTACAAGTTTGGTAGCAAAGACTACTGTTTTACATAAAGGAAAAAGTGTAGGGGAAGCACCCCTCACAGATTACAAGAGCCCTCGGCTAATAGTCTCCATTAATGATCATGAGTTTCAAGGAGTTATTGTGGATGGTGGTTCTGGCATTAACTTGATTCCTAAATACACCATGAGAAAGATTGGACTATACCCTTCGAGACCTGCGAACTTCACTGTAACAATGGCAGACCAAAGCATAGTTAAGCCTATGGGAGTGGTCCCTGGAGTCTCGGTCAAGATACAAGGTACTATCTTTAACTTGGACTTTGTTGTTTTAAGGCTGCGACAGGTAGAAGGAAGTTTTCCCCTGTTAATTGGGAGACCTTGGTTAAGGCATGCAAATGTGCTGCATGACTGGGGCAAGGACACAATGTGGGTAAAGCAAGAGGGAAAAGAGTTGCAACAGATAATTTTAGAAGAAGGCTCAGACAATCAAAGACATATCAACATGATGCAGAGAATTGGTATTTGTATGGAAGAAGGATTGTTGGACAACCCAGAAGCACATCTATTTGAAGAAGCAAATTTATATGAAGATGATAACATGTTGGCTTGGCTCCATGCAGAAGACCCATCTTCCTGCTATGGAATTTTTCCAAACTCAAGTGGAGAGGAAGCAGATGAAGAAATAGAGGACACAGTCTTAGTCAAAAGCCATAACAGAGAGAAGAAAAGCACTGTCCTTAAGTGCAGCAGTGACGAAGCTACTTCAAAACATATGTCAATGGCCACATTTTTATGGAACTAGTGTGGATATCATCTGTTATGACAATTTTATGATAGTAAGTGCAGGGCTTTACAATGATGTGGAAGGAGTACCTGCAAGTCTTTGGAAACAGAAGATGCAGTACAGAGGAGATAATATTTTACTGAAGGATTTAAGGTGGCCCTATCAAATCGTCAGCATGCCCAAAATAAAGACAAAACAAATGAAGTGTAGTACAATTGGAGATTATGGAGGAGTTTCTCTGAGTCAACAATACAAGGCTCAAGGCCTATCATCAACAAAAGTGAAGAATTATGGATCACCTGGAACCTGCAAAAATTGTCCAGGTTGTACATAGCCTTCTCATGTTATTTTTGTTTAAGTTTTTAGTAGTTTTTATTCATTTCATGCTTGTTCTTTGTGTTTTAGCATAATTAGCAACCCTTTCATTGCCCTTGGCATAAGTACAATGTTTGGAAGTTTTTTGGGAATTTTTCAAGCAATTTTTGGATTTTTTTGGTATTTTTTATCATTTTCAAGTGTCTTTTTCTTGCCAAATGTGGAGGAATAAATGAAGTTCTCTGTGGTTTTGAGTGAGGGAACTAGCCTAGAACTGTAGGAAAATTTTTGAGATTTTGTTTGAGAATTTTTAGATTTTTTTGCAATTCTTTTAGATTTTTTATGTATTTTTCTTCAATTTTTTTGATAATTCAAAAAAAATAAAAGGCCCCCAAGGCGTTTTATTTTTTTCCCAAAAAAAAAAATCGTGCTACCCCTCTCTCTCTCTCCCCCCCTCCCTTCCCCCCCCCCCACCCCTGCTCCCCCCTTCCCTCCCCCCCCCCCCCCTCCCCCCCCCCCTCCCCCCCCCTCCCCCCCCCTTCTCCCCCTCCTCCCCCCCTCCCCCCTCCCCACCCCTCCCCCCCCCTTCCCCCCCTCCTCCCCTCCCCCCCTCCTCCCCTCCCCCCCTCCTCCCCTCCCCCCCCTCCCCCCCTCCCCCCCCCCCCTTTCCCCCCCCCCCCCCCCCCCCTTCCCCCCCCCCTTCCCCCCCCCCCCCCTTCCCCCCCCCCCCTTCCCCCCCCCTTCCCCCCCCCCCCCCCCTTCCCCCCCCCCCCCTTCCCCCCCCCTCCCCCCCCCTTCCCCCCCCCCACCCCCCCCTTCCCCCCCGCTGAACCCTCTCTTAAGTACAAAAGTGAAGAATTAAAAGGAAAATGTGAAGGTATGTGAAGCGGCAACGTACGCAGAAGTGAAAGTATGGTCCCCCAATTAAAATGTTGTTTTTAGCTTAAAGTCACTACAGGACAAAAGAGGGATTCCTTGGCTGCCACTTGTGAAGACAATCTTGAGACATCAAAGTGAGCACCAAGATACACTTGCAGTTAGAAGCGTACGTGAATCGACACACTCAAATCAAGGTAAGGACTATTCTTGGACCATTCTAGTGTAAGCAAGGAAAGCATAGTCTAAGTGAAGCAAGAGAGAGAAGTGCAAAAGACACATAGTGTGCAACGCAGAGAAGTGAAGTGCAAGGTGTGCATGAAGAGTGACCAAAGAAGTGTGCAGAGAAGTGCTAAGCTAGTCTCCCAAAGATCCCAAGGTCTTATTGAAGTGTGCGCGTGCCGACAGAAGGTACCCATCCCTCCCCTTTAGTGGAAGCTTGGTGCAAGGTGTGCACAAGTGCAGGCTTGGAGAAGGTGGAGGTTTGGTGCAGAGGATTCCGGCAGCAACAAGTCCCTTGGGTATTTGGTATTATGTAATTGAGCCCTCTTATGGGATTTCACCCAAAAGCATTGGCTTGTATTGTGCTTCAATATTGTATTTGTCTTATTGTAATCAATCGACACAGGCTTCGAGTGTGTATTTTCTCTTCTTATCTTACCCATTTCTCCTACAAACACTCAAATCCCTTCTTGTCCAAGAATCCCCCAACATCACCACTGAAAGAAACACAACAGTGAGGCTGGATAAGAGTGATTTGCTTCAAGGAGACTCCACAAAGCTATGGATAGATGGAAGAGACACATTTTTGTTTTACAAGTCGCTCCATGTAGTAGACAAATGTGTGAGGACGTAGATATAGAAGAAATTCCATCTGCATTGGACTCTGTCATGCATGTAGAATTTGAAGAGGAAGATATCATTGTCCTAGAAGAAGAGGCACTACAAGAAATACGGGCATATAGCGACGGTTAAGGCGACAGAATTTTGTCGCTATAAAATTGCAACTTGCATCATAATTAGCGTCGCGCACCGACCGTTGATTAAACGATGCAAAAAACGACGGTATTTGCGACTTGTGATGTGACGAGATTGCGACGTTCCCATAAAACGTCGCTAAAGCGACGCAATTTAAAAGCGTCGCTTATGCGACACTTTTTTGCGTTGCGTAGGCGACGTTAGTTGCCGTCGCATAAGCGACGGTAAAATTGTCCCCTATTCGATGACGAATAGCATCGCTTACACGACGATTTGTTGACGAACAAAAATTAAAACATTGGAGGCTCTGCGATCCGCATTTTCACGCATCCGATCGAAGAGCTCTCCAACGTTCGCAATTGCGCTGCGCTTACGAGCTGAAGCAAGTATATGCAGAATTGTTGTTTTGCCTAAGCTCTCTCTTATTGTCTCCCTCTGTCTTTGTTTCTCTCTTTCTACATCTTTCTCTCTTTGAATTCTCTCTCTCTAGATCTCTCTCTCTAGATCTCTCTCTCTCTAGATCTCTCTCTCTCTCTAGATCTCTCTCTGTCTCTCTAGATCTCTCTCTCTCTCTCTCTCTCTCTCTCTCTCTCTCTTCTTTCTCTCTTTATTGCAGGTTATTCAAGAAGCTAACCAAGCAAAAAGTATGGCTAACAATTATAAGTACAATTTCTATTCTTTGTAGATCATTTGAATTGTGTTGTTTTCATTACATAGCATACTCACACTTATTGATATGCAATCATACACTTATACATGATGAAGATGCACTTTCACACATATACATATATACACATGCACATACACACACATATATACACATAGATACATGTGCACATACACTTAGACATACACACATATACACATGCATATGCACAAACATTCCTACAACCACATAAAAAGACGTCCATGCATACATTATTGTAAATATATATATATATATATATACACACACACACACACATACACACATTAACATATATGCAAATACATGTATATGCACATCCACATACACATGCATGTTTCATACATATACACATGCATATACATATACACATATACATATACATATACATATACATATACATATACATATACATATACATATACATATACACACATATACATATACATGCATATACATGTACACACACATACATATACATGCATATACATATACACACACATACACAAGAACATGCACATACTCATACACACATATACATTTATACATGCACATGCACATACATACATATACACACACATACACATGCACATACATACATATACACACACATACATATACTCTTAGGTACACACATATGAATGAATTATATAATTAAAGTATTAAAACACATATACACATGCACACACACATGCATATACCTACATATACACATATACATGCACATACACACACATACACATAGAGTTATACATATACATGCATATACATATACACACACATACACATAGAGTTATACATATACATGCATATACATATACACACACATACACAAGAACATGCACATATTGATACATACATATACACTTATACATGCACATGCACATACATACATATACACACACATACACATGCACATACATACATATACACACACATACATATACACTTAGGTACACACATATGAATGAATTATATAATTAAAGTATTAAAACACATATACACATGCACACACATGCACATATCTACATATACACATATACATGCACATACACACATATACACATAGAGTTATACATATACATGCATATACATATACACATACGTACATACACATGCATATGCACATACTCATACACACATATACACTTATACATGCACATGCACATACATACATATACATACACATGCACATGCACATACATACATATACATACACATGCACATGCACATACATACATATACACACACATACATAATTAAAGTATTAAAACACATGCCTAATATAAACAATAATAACAATCAATAGAACAAAACTCTTCATTACTTAATACCATACACACAATTCAAAACATAACTGAAATATATATATATATATATATATCAATGTAAATACATATAATCCAATGTCATAATCAACTAAAATCCTAATCATCATCATCATGATCATCATCAGCAATATCATGATCATTCTGATCATCCTCATCCTCATCGTCATGATCACCCTGTGATGATCGAGATCATCCCTCCTGTGTCTGTCTCTCCACCTCATCCATATTTGTCTCTCCATAATACTCTTGTATTACATATAACAAACATAAATAAATAAAATAATTAAAACACTCATAAAAACAAAATAATTATATAAAATTTAAAAATACTCACAAAGGCATCAGGATGATCTTGCATATACTCGCTCAAACACCGATATCCAAAATGTGTAGCATACTCGATCTCCTGTTTCATAGGATATCGGCCATAATCCTTCCGCTGCAACGAAACAAATAAAAAACATTAGTTGCTTGCATTTTAACTAAAATAAAAAATATACTCATAATAACACATATACTTACAAACGTATCTACAAAACCATTATGGACCATTTGGCCTAGGTGCGATGTGTGCCCCGACTCCACTCTCTTCTTTGCAGCAGCCTGTTTATTCAAGAAAAAAAATACATAAATTAAATGTAAAAAATTACTAATATATATAAAAATTATTAATATAAACTATTAATTTGTGTACCTTCTGCTGAGGAAATGACTCCTGAAGACGTAGCTGTCTACGAAAAAACTGCCACGACTCAGGTGGTATGCTAGCTCGCCTCTTATTTTTTTCGACCATACAATATCTCCTGTTAATTTAATCTTAAACAAAAAAAAAAGTCAGAATACATACACATATATACACACACATACACATACACATACACATACCCACATACACATATACATGCAAACATATACGCATGCATATATGTATACATATACACATATACGTACATATAACATAAACATACATATACATATCCACATATATACGTACACACACATGCATGCATATACACTCATTCATACAAAATACATGCATTTATCCCACAATAATATGTAGTTGTGTATATGTGAATATGTGTGTATGTGTAAATGTGTATATGTGAATATGTGTGTATGTGTAAATATGTATATGTGAATTTTTTGTTTATGTAGATAATCAAATTATTAATATCAAATATCATTATTTGTAGATTCTGATCAATCAGATGGAACTCCACCACCGTCTCCTCTTCGTGCAACGACTTTATACTGTAAGTATATGAAATATTTAATTTTAAATATATTTGATGGATACATAACTTATATTTTTTTTTATGTTTCTTATTATGTGCAGATTCTGATCAATCAGAGGGTACTCCACCACCTCCTACCCATGCAATGACTTCACATGTGTCCTCCGATAGGAATTATGATGAATTTTACTATGAAGAGCATATTATATGTTGGTGTAACTCTTGTTATGGCACGTATCGAAGACCACGATTGGAATGTATTGAACATGAGGCAGAGTATGGTACTTTTGAGCGTGCACCATCACCTAGTCAACGTGATAATGCTTGGGTATGTATTTTCTATATATATTAATGTCATTATTTTATTTGAAAACCATATATAAAATCAAATTATTGTTGATATACAGGAATACTTGCTCGATGATGATGATGATGATGATTTTTCTCGTAATGTTAATATACCTCGTACACGTCATGAACTTGCTATTCATCAATTACAAGTAGAGGTTTCTAGAAATCCTCTACCTCTTGGTTTAGAGAATGAAACGGCTGGAGATTATCCATTGCCAGCTCGTGATCGTTCTTTAGTACAAACATATGATAGAAGAAGATATGGAGGATGGGATAGAGGACCACTTCCTTTAGATGGAGAGGTTTTCAACTTTTGGGGTAATCGCTATATGATTGCTCCATCCACTATTACTAATGCTGGTCGTGGTCTCTTTATTGTAGAGGATTTGTATGTGCCCCCGAACTTTGAAGTCACTCTTATGTCATTTTGTGGTCCTATATATGGATGGGGAGATTCGCATTGACTTTCACGTTATGTTCAAAGCATGAGTACTTATGGAATATGCTTGAACACAACATCCCTTACTAGTAGAAGGATTTTACATGCAGAAAATGAAAGATTATATATTGATGGAAGACCTTACACACATGGAAATATAGCAGGTTTAATAAATAGTAGTCGAGGGTTACATAATAGTTCAAGGACTAATTGCACATTTGAGGAGCGTGAAAATAGTCATGAATCACCATACATGAGTAGAGATGTATCAAGATACATAGTTGTCAATGCTATTACTACATTACATGCTGGTGATGAACTATTAGTGAATTATGGATGGCGTAGACCTCCAAGAGCACCTTTTAGCTAGAGAGAATAAAAGTTTTCTATTCATATTTAATAAGTTATATACTTAATTTTATATTTGAAGTTTACTTTTTATTCATTTATGGAATACTAATGAGTTTTATTTATATGAGTAGATTCCAACGTATGATGTTGATGATATTCGTCCACAACATTCACAATTACCAGTAAGACCACGATTATCAGAAGCTTCCATGAGGAGGCTACGCAAAACTAATCCTGTGCAATATGCAAAGTTGAAAGATCTATATTCAAAAGACGATAAAGTACAAGATTTGTGTGACAATGAGGAAGATGATGGCATGGTAGATTTATTGGGGATTGGTATCAAAATGACAGTGAGAGCATTGATATTTCTAAAAATGAGAAATATCTTCGAGAGGAATGTCTAAATCATGTATATGAAGGAAGTCGTTTGACACGACTAAGTGCGAGCTTACTTATTCTCAACCTTCAAAATCGTTTTGGATGGAGTAATGTATCTGTTTCGACACTATCAAGGTATAATTTTCATTGTTCTATCTATTTATATATATACGTAAATATATATATATATATATATATATATATATATATATATATATATATATATATATATATATATATATATATGTATATATATATATATAACATATATATATATATATATATATATATATATATATATATATATATATATATATATATATATATATATGCAGGTTTTTATTCCTACTTTAGATAAGATAAGAAGAAGAACTTGAATTGAATGGTTATGATTGTTTGGATGGCAGGATACGATTGTTTGGATGGCAGGATATGATTGTTTGGATGGCAGGATACGATTGTTTGTTTTGGAGGATATGAATGATTTGTCGATTCACACATATGTTCAGTTTGAAAGTGTGAATCGACAAATCATTCAATGAAGGTACATATTTCATGTGTCCAAAACAAACAATCGTATCCTGCCATCCAAAACAATCAAATTTTGTGTAAATATTTTGAAAGATGCATTAATAGTTTTAAAGATGCGTGAACAAAAAGTTTCCATTCAATTCAAGTTCTTGTTCTTACCTTATCTAAAGTAAGAATAAAAACCTACATGTATATATTTATATTTATTTATTTACCTTTTTTAATATATCTTTTTTTGATAAACGTACAGGTTATTATCTGAAAAGTTTTTACCAAGTCAGAATATTCTTCCTACCTCACATGATGAAATGAAGAAGATAATCAACAATCTTGGTATAGATTATCAATGTATACATGCATGTCCTAACGATTGTATTTTATATAGAGGTGAATATGCAGACTCTTGGACATGTCCCAAATGTCAATCTCCTCGATATAAAGGTGAAGAAGGTAAAATCCCAAAAAACGTATTGAGACATTTTCCATTGGCTCCACGGATTAGACATATGTTTCAAAGCCCCAAATTATCAAAGCTTTTGACTTGGGGACATGATCACAAAAGTACTGATGGAATAATCAGAATTCCTCATGATAGTGTTGCTTTTCAGCATATTGATTCTACATGGCCTGAATTTGCACAAAATCCACAGAATCTAAAGTTAGGAGTTGCATTAGATGGGGTTAATCCATTCTCCATGAAATCCAGTAAATGGTCAACATGGCTAGTGGTAGTCATAAACTACAATCTTCCGCCATATCTTAGCATTAAAAAGGAACATTTAATGCTTTCACTTTTAATCCCAGGCAAAAGACAAGTTAAAGATATGAATGTATATCTTGCTCCTCTCATTGACGATCTTCAAGAGTTATGGAGAGGTATTAATGTCATTGATGTATCGAAAAGCATCAATGAAAGACATATTACGGTTCGTGGTATTGTGGCTTTAATCTAATTATATTTTTATCATTTTTCATCATGCAAGAATATCTACTAAGGGTTATAAAGCTTGTCCATATTGTGGTGATTGGTTGAGATCAACCTATAGTAAGAATCTCAACAAAAATATTTATCTTTGACATCAACGATTCTTGCCTGATGATCATCCATTAAGATCTAAAAGAGAAGCGATACATTTTAATGGAAAGCTTGGAACAGGCCAGTATCCAAAACCTATGACGCCTATGGATTGGTATAAAAAATGGACAGATGGACCTCTGATAGATCCAGAAGCAGAAATCTTCAGTGATGATTCAGATAATGAGTATGTGAACAGAGGTAAAGGAAAATTGGCACTCGCTGAGAACATATCAATATGGTATTCTTTGGAGACTTGGAAAGAGTTAAAAGTATGTCATCTTCTTGATCCTATGCATATATTAAAAAATATTGGTTATTCACTATGGCAACATCTTCTTGGACTAAAAGATACCACAACATCAAGGAATGATTTGAAAGATAAAAAATCCAAACCAAAGTTATGGACAGTTTTTGATAGACATCGACAAGAAACGACTTATGCATCTGCTCCTTGGGTACTTACAACAAAAGAGATACAGACTATCAACAATAGAATTCAATTGATTAAGACTCCTACAGGATATGGAGCATCGTTTCAAAACATGTTTACTATGGATGATAAAAGCTTATCTGGGTTAAAGACCCATGACTGGCATAACTTTTTGAAACATATTTTACCTTTGGTTATCGATGGATGTACAACGAAAGGAGTACGAGATGTGATCTATCGTCTTGGATCACTTATAAGGTAATTATGATACTTTTATATTTAATATGTATGAATATTGGATATCTTTTATTTTTTAATTAACTTCTTTATAATTGTTTTTATGATATGTATAGGTGGATTACATCCAAAGAGATCGATAAAAATTCGATCCCACAAAAAAAATGTGAATGCAAAGAGCTACTATGTTTGATGGAAAAAGAACTTCCTACTTCATTTTTTGATATTCAGGTTCATTTATTAGTCCATCTTGTAGATGAGATAGAGATTGCAGGTGTTGTTCAACACTCGATGGATGTTTTGGGTCGAGCGATTTATGGGAATACTAAAAGGTTATGTGTGACAAAGAGCAAAACCAGAAGGATCCATGGCAAAGGGTTGGATGCTTGGGCAATTGATTCTTCCAAGGTAATGCGATCTACTAAAGAACCATATATTCTTCCTAGGCATATTGAACAAGCATTTTTTTATAAAAACCCAGATGCTCATCCTTGGTGGCAAGTCATTCATGTGCAACCTAGAGGTAGGTCATTGTTTGAACAGTTTATTGTTAGAGAGATCGAAGAAAGTCCTCTTGATGATTCAGCATCAGATACTGATACATCAACATCTGAAATAGAAATTAGAATCATTATACATGATAATGATACTAATCTTTTTGATGAAGAGGATAAGTCTCTACATGCTGATTCTACTGATGAGGAAGAGTAATTACCAGAAATAGATATTAATCCATCAATAGATGATGTGATTCATGAGAACATAGATTTAACAATAGAAGAAATAAATGAAATCAATAAGGATAATGAAGATGAGACTATATTGATGTCTTACCAAAATGATGGCAATAATGAAAACATATGAGCAGATTAGATAGTAAATTGTACTCTAGTTATCGATCAATAACTTGAAGCTTCTGAATGGATATCAGATAATAGGTTTTTTTTATTAACTTGAATAATGATGAATCCTATTAGAGAGATGAAATCATGTTCTTCTAAGTTAGAACATGAAGCTCAGGGGTATGCCTAATTATTTTATATATAGCTTTATCTTCGAGGAGCAAATTTTTATCATGTATGTATGCATATGTGTGTCTATTCATGTGTATTATATGTATACATATGTTAGTATGCATATATATGTATTTCATGTATATGTATGTGTTTGCATGTGTGTGATATATGTATACATGTGTTAAATATGCATATGTGTATGTATGCATATGCATTTATGTAAAATATTCATGTAATATATGCAAGTGTTTATAATTGTATACATGTATATATGTATATGTGTCTATGTGTAAATATGTACATGTAAATATGTATGCATGTATATATATGTTTATGTGTGCATGTAGGCATGTATATGTGATGTGTACATGTATATATGTCTATGTGTAAATGTGTACATGTAAATATGTTAGTATGTATATATATATTTATGTGTGCATTTAGGCATGTATGTGTGATGCATAATATATCTACTCCATTTTATATTTATGTATCCTATGTACATGATGTATATATATCTTTACATATATTATGATCTTTGTTGATTCGAGTAGCTATATATAGAGGCATAAGGTTGGGAGGAGAGACATCTCTCTAGTAGGACGTTGGAGGTGTACATATACTTCAAACATATGGCTAAAAAGTTGAATTAGAGTTTTTAAATTAAGGATTTCAAAACCCTAATATCGAAATTAGTGTTTTCAATTTAGGATTATTGAAATAGGATTTATTTATTTATTTATTTATGCGTATGCATGTGTTGTGTATGTATGTGTATCTATATGTGCATATGCATGTGTTTTGTGTGTATATATGCATGTGTGTGTATGCATGTATTTATACCTCTAGTCTCTCTCTCTCTCTCATATACATACATACATGCATAAACACACATACTCATATCCACATATATATACATAAAAGTAGTGCATACCGTGCATTGTCGCGACGATGAGCCATAAGTGTCCGCATCTCTTTTAAACACCACTTAAGGGACCATCCTGTCCCAAACTCTGTCTCAAGTGAACTAAGCATATATTTCTTATCCCTCTCATCATGCTCACTACAAAAATAAAAAACATAATGTAAATAAAACATAAGATATATATTTCAATTTATATGTAAAACTTTTACTTACTTCCACGGTAAGTGGATAAAGCGTAGGTAAGAGTCGCATAGTGCCCACATTCTTCTCTTGAACTCCAATCCATTCCCTATATACACAATGTTCCCCTCTGGCTCTATGTCGCACTCTAATCCTAAGGTGCCTATGCATGTCCTCATAGGCAACTATGCTCTGCTATCATGTGCTGGAGGTGGTATAGGTGTCCTGAAAATAGATAGATAGAAATAAATAAAAATATGTGTTATAATATCATTAAAAAAGTTTCTGAAAACAAAACATACCTATGAGCAGCTAGCTCTCTTCCTGCATGTGGAGCCGCAGAAGAGCCCTCGTCTGATTGCTGGGTAAGCATCTTGATCGTATAATCAAGCTCCTCATCAGACACCTCTGTGTAATCACGCATTATGGCCCCTAGAGTATCAGGCGGAACTCTTGCTCTCATAAGACTTTTTATGAGAGTGAGTTTCGCCTTTCTCTCTCTTCTGGGATCCATAAAACCTAACATATAAAACAAAATGGTTAGAAATCAATATATATACGTGTACATATGTAAGTGTGTATGCATTAAGTATGTGTATGTATGCATGTGTGTGTGTATGTATGTGCGTGTATATGTGTGTATGCATGTGTATGTGTGTGTATGCATCATTATGTGTATATGTATCTATGTGTGTATGTGTGTGTATATGTGTGTGTGTATGTATGTGTATATGTGTGTGTGTGTATTCATGTATGTATGTATGTATGTATGTATGCATATGCATATGCATTATGTATGTATATATATGCATGTATGTGTATGTGTGAGTATGTCTCTCTATGTGTGTGTATGCATATATGTGTGTATGTATGCATATATATGTGTGTATGTGTGTGTGTATATGTGTTTGTATGTGTGTATGCATGTGTATGTGTGTGTATGCATCATTATGCATGTAAGTCTCTACGTGTGTTTGTGTGTGTATATGTGTGCGTGTGTGTCTATGTGTATGTGTGTGTGTCTATGAGTGTGTATGTGTTTATGTGTATGTATGTATCTATGTGTGTGTATGTGTCTATGTGTATATGTGTATCCATGTATGTATGCATATGTGTGTGTATGCATGTGTATGTGTGTGTATGCATCATTATGTGTGTATGTGTCTATGTGTGTATGTGTGTGTATATATGTGTGTGTGTATCTATGTGTATGTGTGTGTGTCTATGAGTGTTGATGTGTTTATGTGTATGTATGTATCTATGTGTATGTATGTGTCTATGTGTGTATGCATGTATGTATGCATATGTGTGTGTATGCATATGTATGTGTGTGTATGCATCATTATGTGTGTCTATGTATGCATGTGTATGTGTGTATGCATCATTATGTGTGTATGTGTCTATGTGTGTATGTGTCTATGAGTGTGTATGTGTTTATGTGTATGTATGTATCTATGTGTGTGTATGTGTCTATATGTGTATGTGTATGCATGTATGTATGCATATGTGTGTGTATGCATATGTATGTGTGTGTATGCATCATTATGTGTGTCTATGTATGCATGTGTATGTGTGTATGCATCATTACGTGTGTATGTGTCTATGTGTGTGTGTATATGTGTGTGTGTCTATGTGTATGTGTGTGTGTCTATGAGTGTGTATGTGTTTATGTGTATGTATCTATGTGTGTGTATGTGTATGCATGTATGTATGCATATGTGTGTGTATGCATATGTATGTGTGTGTATGCATCATTATGTATGTATGTGTCTATGTGTGTATGTGTGTGTGTGTCTATGAGTGTGTATGTGTTTATGTGTATGTATGTATCTATGTGTGTGTATGTGTCTATGTGTGTATGTGTATGCATGTATGTATGCATATGTGTGTGTATGCATATGTATGTGTGTGTATGCATCATTATGTGTGTCTATGTATGCATGTGTATGTGTGTATGCATCATTACGTGTGTATGTGTCTATGTGTGCATGTGTGTGTATATGTGTGTGTGTGTGTCTATGAGTGTGTATGTGTTTATGTGTATGTATCTATGTGTGTGTATGTGTATGCATGTATGTATGCATATGTGTGTGTATGCATATGTATGTGTGTGTATGCATCATTATGTGTGTATGTGTCTATGTGTGTGTGTGTGTCGATGAGTGTGTATGTGTTTATGTGTATGTATGTATCTATGTGTGTATGTGTCTATGTGTGTATGTGTATGCATGTATGTATGCATATGTGTGTGTATGCATATGTATGTGTGTGTATGCATCATTATGTGTGTCTATGTATGCATGTGTATGCGTGTATGCATCATTACGTGTGTATGTGTCTATGTGTGTATGTGTGTGTATATGTGTGTGTGTCTATGTGTATGTGTGTGTATCTATGAGTGTGTATGTGTTTATGTGTATGTATCTATGTGTGTGTATGTGTATGCATGTATGTATGCATATGTGTGTGTATGCATATGTATGTGTGTGTATGCATCATTATGTGTGTATGTGTCTATGTGTGTATGTGTGTGTGTATGCATTATGTACGTGTATGTAAGCATGTGCATTATGTATGCATATAAGTATATAAGTACGCATATGCATATGCATATGCATTATGTATGCATATGCATATGCATTATGTATGCATATGTGTGTATGTGTGTGTATGCATTATGTATGTGTATGTAAGCATGTGCATTATGTATGCATATGCATATGCATATGCATTATTTATGCATATGTGTGTATGTGTGTGTATGCATTATGTATGTGTATGTAAGATGTGCATTATGTATGCATGTAAGTATGTATGCATGTAAGTATGCATATGCATATGCAATATGTATGCATGTATGTGTGTGTATGTCTCTCTATGTGTGTGTATGCATATATGTGTGTGAATATGTGTGTACATGTGTCTGTATGTGTGTATGTGTGTGTATGCATCATTATGTGTGTATGTGTGTGTATATGTGTGTGTATGTGTGTGTGTCTATGTGTATGTGTGTGTATCTATGAGTATGTATGTGTTTGTGTGTGTATGTGTATGTGTGTATGTGTCTCTGTGTGTGTATGTATCTATGCATGTGCATTATGTATGTGTTAAAGAAGCGTAAAAAGTGTTACACGTATTAAATGTATTAGACGTACGATGTCTCCCTGACTTACCGAAATCGTTACCGAATAAATATTAAACGTAAAACAGTGCTTCATCGTAAACTGTGTTAAACTTCAGTATACTTACTGAAATGCGTGACTAGACCAACGTGGGTTCTTGGGAGTGGTAGGGGTCTGTTAGACAGAGGCCCTGTACTAATTTCCCAAATCTTTGCACAACTGTAAATAACCATTAACACATCTTAGCTCAGTTATTAGCCTTTGTCAAACAATACCCGATTTCTGGGAATCTGTGTATCTAACTTTTACAGACTAAAACGACTATTGAGAAAGAGCAATAGTCGGAATCAATACCACCAACTAATAGGTATTATATTCTTGTAAACCAACACACAACTTCTTCATGACAAGCATATATGCCGGATAGCATCCAAACTTACAGTAGGCTATTCAGGCTACTGAAGGTACTAGTTCTTCTCATAATCGAGTTTACCAGAGAATGCTATCGAAGGTACTGAATCCGGTATCACAACAGAGCATACGAGAACACACTTCCAGTGATCTATTCAAAATTCACACTGTCAATTAACTTATGCAAAGAAATGTCTGATAGTACGTAAACCCTGGAAACTTATACAACCGAACACAGCGCCAACAAGCAGACACACCACCTTTTACTACGATTCGTTACTATGCACCACAGTATCAGGGGGGCGAGACGGAATGATCAGACATTAACAAAACTCAGACTACACAACAATACATCACACAGACTTCGACAATCACTCTGGCAAGTCCAAAAAAACGGGCTCTCGACCACTCTTTTTCCATTGCTTTATAAAGAAATTTACAGGACGCGCGTACCAACTTTTCGCGCAAATTTTGAAACACTCCGTTACATTCGGCAGTCATTACATATGTCCTATTCCGGCGGCCGATTAACACTGGCACGCACGGTGGACTCGATCCCGCAAGTGGTTTTTTTATTACAAAAATCATTGTTCATCTACGATTCCTTCTAGATACATATTTTTGGCTAATCTAAATGTGCGGGCTATTTTTTTCTTAAGGGTTTCTAATAATTGTTTAAGGGTATTGGGTTCTAAAATCTGCGCATCTACTCTAACGGAACTAAGTGCGATGGCTTCAGTAAGCAAAATTTCGGCCTGTGTTTGCAAAAAGGCCTCCTGTAAATAAAAATTGTTGGATAATGCCGCGTCTCTGGCTGTCTTCATGTCCGTTACTTGTTTCTGCATCTCAATGATTCTGTCTTTCTGGTTTCGTACCTGATTATCCAGTCTTTCAAACTGTTGATTCTGAAATTGTATGGTTTTGTGGTAGGCATCTCGCTCTCTACGGACATTTGCTAAGTCTTTTTGATGTTTAGCTTCCCTAAGTAATTGATGTTTGAGGATAGAATTCACCTCATCTAGTGATTCTTTTGTTCTCTGTAGCTGTTCTTCTGCTTGCTTCGCTTCTTTCTGCTGTTCTTGATACTTCTGTACTGTGTCCTGCAGCTGGAGTCTGGTTTCTTCCAGTAAGTTGCCTATCGCGATCCGTGTGTCTTCTGTATCTTTGATTGTTTGATTTAACTTTATTATTTCGGTGTCCGCAGCTATTAGTAGTTCGTCTTTTTCAGCCAGTGCCTTATCTCTCTGGCTTGAGTGTTCTTCCTGTGCTTGGAGTGTAGCCTGTAGTTGCTTGATCTGCTCATGTAGTGCATGATTTTCCGCTCTTGCTGCTTGTAATTCTTCCTGAAGAGGGGTGATATCCGCCTCCATTATTTCCAATTTCCTTTGGAATTCCTCCCGTGCACTGTCTGTGGCTTGCTTCAGGTGTTGCGGCAGTTGTTGGGATAGATTAATTAAAAGGTGACCCATATTTTCAAGTTCCAAAAAAATTGGAATGGGGTGGAATGGGGTGGAATGGCAGAGGAGGGCGAGGTTGCGACAAGGTTTCAGTGAGGAGTTGTTGTGAATTTGGAGGTGAATAGTTGGGGGAGGATGTAGAGGCTTCAGAAGTTCCGGTGGGGTGACTGGGCTTGATGGGGCTGCGGGGTGGTTCCGGTTGGGAGATGGGGTTAACAGGCGGTGTTTTGGGGAGGGCAGAGTCAGTAGTTGTTACCTTGTTTGTTTGTTCCGTTTCTACATTGTGCGCTTCTGTGGATTCCGCTGCCTTTAGTAGCTTGTCTAGTGCATCTTGATTAGATTGCTGCTCATTTTCCTGTTGCTCTGATTCTTTTTTGGTCGAAATGGATTCTGTTTCTGTTTGCTCCTGTTGTTCTTGTTGCTCTACCGATGATTCATTGTGCATGGAGGTTGCTGTATCATGGAAGGTTTCTTCTTCGTTCTTCTCTTCGTCTTTATTGTCATCGTTATCTTTTTGTGCTTCACTTTCTGAGGAGCTAATTCTGATACGTTTCCGGCGGAACAACTGATTGAGCTCTTCTTCATCTTCTTCTTCCTCATCTTCTAGTAGTTGAACTGACTCTTCGTGCCTTAAAATTGGTCCTCGTGGTGGTGGTTGAGCGGCGGGTATGGTTGGGAAGAGAAAAGAAAGGATGTGGGGAAGTCTGGATCAAGGGGTGGTTCCTTTGTTGACTTGTTTCACTATGGCAACGCACTCCTTATGGATTCGGTGAAAGAAAAATGAGGCGAAATTAACGGGTTCTCGTGCGGCAAGGTCGATGGCGGAATAGAATGGTTGGGAGATACCGTATGTGCGTTTTTGGAGGTTAAGGATTGCAACTAAGAACTGCAATGCGGTTTTTTCAGGTTCAGGGCGGCAGAGAATGGTGTATTCATTTGATGAAAATCGGGGAAAAAGTTCTACCATTCGAGCTACAAGGATGCTTGGGCCATTTTCGCGGCCTTGTGGGGTGAGACGGAAGGCTTCGGCGAAAGCTTGGAAGGTCACTACAGTTCTAGAAGGGAGGGAGGGGAAAATCCATTGGCGTTCGGCGATGGGAGATTGGGCGATGGCTGGGATAATTTGTGCGAAGAAGGGATGAGCTTCCACTGAGTGCCAAGGCAGCTCAGCGAAAGTTGGCCAACCCTCGGATACGCAGGTAATCTCCTGCCTCGGTAGGGATACCTCCATGGAAAGCTGTGAAATTCGCCAATGCTTCCATTTTGCACGTGAACACGAATGCACAGAACACAGCACACGAATACACAGTACACAGAAGGCACGAGCACAATCACAAGAACACAATAGCATTTTTTGGTGCAACCGAAGAGCTTAAGTACAGACATTACGGTGGGGGGGGTAGGAAGTGATGGTTATCATTGTGCGGTGCTAGAATGATATTGCTTTTAATTTGTCATGCATACTTGAGTAATTGGTAAGGAGGGCGGCTTATGACAAAACACGGCTATAAAAAAGAGAAAAGAAAGAACAGAATGAAAAGTAAAAAACAAAAGCTAAAAAAAATGCGGTCCACCGCCGAATGATTTAATGCGGACTAGTAGCGCTTTGATACGGCCGCAGCTTCGAGCCGTTGATTGCTTTTGGAAGTGGATTTCCGGTCAACGTAGTCAACCAAAAAGTTGCTGGACCGATTTGCTCTGAGATCTTGTAAGGGCCGAACCACCGTAATTTGAATTTGCCTGCGGATCTATTTGACTTTGCATTATAGAAAAGTACAAGCTGTCCTACCGAAAATACTGGAGTCTTCAGGTTTCAATCGTGCGTCCTTGCCTGTCTTAATTGGACTTCGCGTATGGTTAAAAAACTGAGCCATCGATGCTCTTCTAACTCTTTGAGTGTGTCCAACCAAATTGACAGTGAGTCTTCCGGTAGAAGTTTATGAGTGATTGCTACGCGTAAACTTGGTATGACTATCTCCATTGGTGCTATAGCTTCTAAGCCATAAGCTAATTTGAAAGGTGTCAATCCTGTTGTTACCTTGTATGTAGTCCGGTAGGCCCATAATACTGCAGGTAGCAGTTGATCCCATCTTTCCGGTAATTCCATGATCAATTTTCGAAGGATATTCAGCAGAGATTTGTTTGTACTTTTGGATAATCCATTAGCTCGAGGATAATAAGGAGAACTAAATTTATGTGTGACCTGGAACGATTGTGTAAGTGCCTTCATTAAATTGTTTACAAAATGAGTGCCTTGATATGAGACAATTTCCAGTGGTAAGCCAAAACGTGGAAAGACATCGATTAGCAGACACTTTGCTACCGTAATTGCTGTAGCAGACCGTAAAGCCCAGGCTTCTGCCCATCTGGTTGCATAGTCTGTGCAGGTCAGTATGTAACGGTTGTTACTGTAGACTGCTGGAGGTGTAATTGGACCGATAAAATCTAGACCCCATTTCTGGAAAGGTTCTAATGGTAAGATGGGTTGCAGAGGAAAAAAATGACGTTGCAAAGGTTGTCCAGATCTTTGACAAGTATCACATTGTTTGACAAACTCTGAGATATCTCTGTACATCGTTGGCCACCAGAGACCACTCTGCAGTATTTTTCGGTGAGTTAAGTCTGCTGCAAAATGGCCATCGGAAGGAATTGAGTGAGCCAAAGTAATAATTGAATTAACTTCATGTGGTGGAATACAGCAAAGTAGGATTCCGGTATGATCTACATAATAAAGTTCTCCAGCAATTAACCGAAATCGACGGCTAAAGACTGCAATTTTCCTGCGTACTACCGTAGAAGTCTGAGATGGAAGGCAACCATCAGTGAGAAAGGTCAAGATCTGATCATAATATGAAAATGGGATAGGTGGGTCTGCAGAATCTTCATTAATTGGTTCTGATACATAAATCGCGGGTGTCGTGTCATCTATGCCCACCGGAGCTTCACCAGAATCTAAGCGGGATAAGAAATCTGCTAAGGCATGTGAACTGCCTGGCCGGTGAATGACTTCGTACTCAAATTCCTGCAAGAGTAAGACCCATCGCGCTAATCGACCACCTAGATGCTGCTGCCGAACTAGATAGACAAGTGCAGCGTGATCTACATGAAATGTGAATTTATGGCCTAGCAAGTAATGTCTGAATTTCTTGACAGAATATACTAGCCCAAGACATTCTCTTTCTGTTACAGAGTAATTTTTCTCAGCAGGCGCTAATCTTCGACTTGCATAATACACTGGTCTGAACCATTTATCAATTTGTTGCATCAACACACTTCCTATTGCTATATCTGAAGCATCGACAAATACATGAAATGGGTGATCCCAGTCCGGCGGTTGTAAGATAGGCACTTGTGTTAATAAATGCTTTAAACGATCAAATGCTATCTGTCATTCCTGGGTCCATTCAAATTGTCGAGGAGTCTTGGTAATTAGCTTGTTCAGGGGTATTGCCAAATGAGCAAGCCACCGTAAGTGTCTTCCATGCCACCGTACTTGACCCAAAAAGCGCATGACTTCTTTTGGAGTAGCTGGCACCGGAGCTTCTAATACTGCAAAAATTTTATCTGGATCTACTTGGATACCTTGTGCAGATACAATGTGGCCAAGTAACTTGCCACATGAAACCGCAAACACAGATTTGTTTGGGTTCAAGCAGAGTCTATACTCTCTGCATTTCTGAAAGCAGCACCGTAAATGGAACAGGTGTGCTATCATCTTACCGAAAATTGAAAAATCGTCGAGATATACTTGCATAAATGAAGTGAGATAAGGAGAAAATATCTCCTGCATACATCTTTGAAATTTGCTTGGTGCGTTTCTTAATCCAAACCACATTACCGTACAAGCAAAGACACCCCAGTTGGTAATAAATGCAGTTTTCGGTATATCTTCTTCGGCCATTCTCACTTGGTTGTAGCCACTGTATCCATCTAGGAATGAATACATCTCGTGACCTGCTACTCTATCAAGCATGGTATCCAAAAAGGGGATTGGAAAGGGATCCGGTACAATTGCTGCATTTAATTTCCGGTAATCTACACAGATTCTCAATTGCTTGTTTTTCTTTGGCACAATCACAATCGGAGAGATCCATTCAGCATGCTCTACTGGCACAATGAATCTGACTTTTAATAACCTATCTAGTTCTGCCTTTACCTGAGATGCATAATGGGGATTCATCCGGTAGCTGGTTTGCTTTATCGGCCTTGATTCTGGCTTCAGCATAACCCTGTGCTGGTAGATACGGGGGTCCAATCCTTTCATGTCTTTGTAGTCCCATGCAAAGACGTCGGTGAATTCTTGGAGTAGCTGGATTAAACCTGCTTGAAATGTTTCCGGTAAGTTTTGCTTTATCTTCATAGGACGCGGATGATCTTCATCTCCTAAATTGTAAGTGATCAGCTGATCTTCAGGGACATAGAACTGTTGATGTTTCTCCGTGTTGTCTGTTGGTTTAAAGGTTTGCTGCAGTTCATCGTCATATGCCGAAACAGTGTCTTCTTTCTTAGCCTCTTCTGTGATGGGTATTACTGTACAGACTGAAGCATTCCAATTATCTACAACGGTCTGTAGATCAACAGTTCCTAAGGAAATTAAATCAGCGTTATTCTTAAGAAATTCTTCTTCTTCATCGTCTAACAATCCATCTAGCATATGGACTGGTTCAACAAAATACGGTCTAGCGTGTAGCTCGCAGGGTTGTATAGCATCTAATTTTACCACATATCTATGATTGGCATCTTTAAATGTAAGCTCTTGTGCAGACCAGTCCTGTATTACCTTCGCATGTTTCAGCCAAGGTCGGCCGAAAAGAAGGTTGTAATCCAAAGTGGATTCCGGCAGATCTAGTATAGCAAAGGTCATTTTAAAGGTCGTCCCTTGCAACGTGATGGGTACATTCCGCACAAGTCCTACGGGATGGACTCTTGATTGATCTGCCATTCTGACAAAAAATTGAACTGGTTCGATTTCGGTCCATCCTAATCTTTTGCATAATGCCGCAGTCGCAATGTTAACACCAGAGCCTCCATCAATCAATACTTGCGTAATCTTATGATTCTTATACCATACTGTAATCAAGGGGACTGAATGATCGATCGTAGAATCAGGTTCCGGTTGAACTGCTGCTGTCGTCGGAATACAAGAAGGTATCGGACTGAACTATTGTTGGAACTGTTATCGAATTCCAGGTACTAATGCCAGTAGTTGGCCCAGAGGCAGAGTGATAGATGCCTTAGATAAGATTTCCCTGGCGTGTTGAGATTGATTGACAGGCTCTACTGATGTTGAAGTTGATGCTTCTGCTGATGCGGAGGTGTCTATGGTTGGTAATGTATCTGCTGCTGATGATGTTCCTGCTGCTGACTCCCTTTGTTGCGTTTCTTCCTTCGTTAACGAGGGCTGGGTTACCGGAATAGGTTCTGGAAAGATTGGTGGTTCTGCTGAGGTCCATTGACTAGCTTTGTTGTACATTCTGTGTTGTTCACGTATCCCTGGTTCAAATATTTCTGCTGCCGGTTGCAGTTGTTTACCGGAACGGGTCTGGACTGCAGCAGCCTGTGTCTCCACCGGTGTGATTTTTACCATGTTGGCCATTGGATTGTGACGTTCCTTCTTCCTTTGATCATACTCAGCTGCATCCTTACAAAATCTCCTAATATGTCCAAATTCACCACAAAAATGGCAGCGTGGTGGTGGTAAATTGGGATTTTCCGGTGGTGGTCCGTTCTGCCAACGATGTGCATTATAGTTGTTATTCCTCTGTCCTTGGTAATTTCGATATCCTTGCTGCTGGTTGTTTCTCATTTGTGGAGGCACATAATGGTTGGCTGGCTGCCCTTGTTCCTGGATAATTGCATTGACAGTCGCTATTCCTTGTACTCTAGCGTTGTATGCGCAGTTTTCGGTGGTGTATCCGGCAATGTTACAGATAGCGCAGAATGTCTGATTAAGTGCGCAATTGGCACTGGTATGTCCTGAATTTTTGCATATGTTGCAGTATACTTGTCTAGTCATATCTTCTGCAACATTTTTGTTTGCTTTTAACCATTCCAAGTCTTCTGTAAATCCGCCAACTTTGTTTTCCAGTTGCAGAGTCATTGCAATTACTGCATCGAGTGTCATAGCTCCGACACATCTTATGATCATGATCTGCTTAAGTTGTGGAACCAAGCCATTGATGAACCACTAAGTGATAACGTCATCTGGTAAGTTAGCATGGGCCGGTGGTAGCTGCCTTAAGTGTGTTCTGAAGAGAGTAGCATACTCTTGTACGGTTTGATTTGGTTTCTGTCTGTTATTCTATAGATAATAAAAAATTTCGGCTGGATTCTTTTTTAGCCTGAATCGTTGCAGAAAAGCATCTCGTACTGCTTCCTAGGTGCCGAAATGATTAATATCATATTCTGTAAGCCATCTAGCTGCTTCATTAACAAGTGTAGATTGGAAGACAATGGCTTTGTAGGCCTGATCTGGTGGATGGTTGAGAACTGCGTAGCTTATCTCGAAAGTGCGTACGTGAGCATCCGGATCATCTCCCGGAAATCCACCAAACTTCGTGTATGTCACTCCCGTTGGAGGTGGCCTTGGTGGACATAACTGTTGTTGTTGTTGTCCGTTCATCATGAGTGTATTATACCTTCCTTCTGTATCTCGGGCCTGAATATCTGAACTACCGGAATCTGTATCGTCGGATGGCGCACTTTCCGGTGTGATTATCTTGCTTGATATGCTTCGAATCTCTGTTTCGAACAGCCTTCCTTCCTCCTTGATGTCCAGTGTATGGGAACTTGCTTTCGAGCGCGGTGATTGGGCTGAGGATTCAGCAGAAAATGCTAAATCATCACCGAAAAACTGTGATTCTCTTACCGAAATTTCACCGGAATGAACCAAAATTATGCTCGAATTCGGCGTTTTTTCGCCTTCGCCGATTTCTTTGACTAAAGTGTTTCTAATCGTAGATGAATCTGAATCTTTTCCCAAGATTGTTAAACTAGATTCCCCCTGTGTCTTGGTAGATTCTGGAATTACTATATCTTCGACAGACTGTGCCGAAATAGTACCGAAATGTACCAGAGGCGTAACAGGTTCCACCGGAATATGACCGGAATCAGTTTTAACGTTCTTAACTTTCTTGAAAACTGGGTCAGTCCTAGTTGTACTTCCACCTCCCAAAGTTGGTTTTAGTACTCCAGACTGATGGTTCTTGGGATACGTTTCACCGGATCGAGTAACCGGCATGTATCATCTTTTGTACTAATCGCGTAGTATTACTAACGGAACAGTCTGCAACAATCTGGTTCTGTTGCTACTACCAATCGAACAATAATCTGATTCTGACAGACAACTGGCAATCTTGATGCCACCTTCCCACAGACGGTGGCAAGTGTTAAAGAAGCGTAAAAAGTGTTACACGTATTAAATGTATTAGACGTACGATGTCTCCCTGACTTACTGAAATCGTTACCGAACAAATATTAAACGAAAACAGTGCTTCACCGTAAACTGTGTTAAACTTCAGTATACTTACTGAAATGCGTGACTAGACCAATGTGGGTTCTTGGGAGTGGTAGGGGTCTGTTAGACAGAGGCCCTGTACTAATTTCCCAAATCTTTGCACAACTGTAAATAACCATTAACACATCTTAGCTCAGTTATTAGCCTTTGTCAAACAATACCCGATTTCTGGGAATCTGTGTATCTAACTTTTACAGACTAAAACGACTATTGAGACAGAGCAATAGTCGGAATCAATACCACCAACTAATAGGTATTATATTCTTGTAAACCAACACACAACTTCTTCATGACAAGCATATATGCCGGATAGCATCCAAACTTACAGTAGGCAGTAAATCAACCAGAAGATACTATAATTGATAGATTCATTTGTCACAAAAATTATCAGTACTCTTCAATCAACTTATTCAGGCTACTGAAGGTACTAGTTCTTCTCATAATCGAGTTTACCAGAGAATGCTACCGAAGGTACTGAATCCGGTATCACAACAGAGCATACGAGAACACACTTCCAGTGATCTACTCGAAATTCACACTGTCAATTTATGCAAAGAAATGACTGACAGTACGTAAACCCTGGAAACTTATACAACCGAACACAGCGCCAACAAGCAGACACACCACCTTTTACTACGATTCGTTACTATGCACCACAGTATCAGGGGGGGCGAGACGGAATGATCAGACATTAACAAAACTCAAACTACACAACAATACATCACACAGACTTCGACAATCACTCTGGCAAGTCCAGAAAAATGGGCTCTCGACCACTCTTTTTCCATTGCTTTATAAAGAAATTTACAGGACGCGCGTACCAACTTTTCGCGCAAATTTCGAAACACTCCGTTACATTCGGCAGTCATTACATATGTCCTATTTCGGCAGCCGATTAACAGTATGCATGTAAGTATGTATGTACATTGTATGCATATGCATATGCATTATGTATGCATGTATGTGTTTATGTGTGTATGTCTCTCTATGTGTGTGTGTATGCATATATGTGTGTCTATGTGTGTATGTGTGTGTATATGTGTCTGTATGTGTGTATGCATGTGTATGTGTGTGTATGCATGTGTATGTGTGTGTATGCATGTGTATGTGTGTGTATGCATGTGTATGTGTGTATGTGTGTGTGTCTATGTGTGTGTATGTGTGTGTATGTGTGTGTGTCTATGTGTATGTGTGTGTATCTATGAGTGTGTATGTGTGTATGTGTCTATGTGTGTGTATGTGTTTATGTGTGTATGTGTATGCATGTATGTATGCATATGCATGTGTATGAATGTGTATGTGTGTGTATGCATCATTATGTGTGTATGTGTCTATGTGTGTATGTGTCTATGTGTGTATGTGTTTGTGTATATGTGTGTGTATGTGTGTGTGTCTATGTGTATGTGTCGCTATGCATCTATGAGTGTGTATGTGTTTATGTGTGTGTATGTGTCTATGTGTGTGTATGTGCATATGCATTATGTATGCATATGTATGCATGTATGTGTATGTGTGTGTATGTCTCTCTATGTGTGTGTGTATGCATATGTGTGTGTATGTGTGTATGTGTGTGTGTATATGTGTGTCTATGTGTGTATGCATGTGTATGTGTGTGAATGCATCATTATGTGTGTATGTGTCTATGTGTGTGTGTGTATATGTGTGTATGTGTGTGTGCGTCTGTGTGTATGTGTGTGTGTCTATGAGTGTGTATGTTTGGATGTGTGTGTGTATGAATGTGTGTCTATGAGTGTGTATGTTTGGATGTGTAAGTGTATATGTGTGTCTATGTGTGTATGCATGTGTATGTGTGTGAATGCATCATTATGTGTGTCTATGAGTGTGTATGTATATGTGTATATGTGTGTGTATATGTGTGTCTATGTGTGTGTGTATATGTGTGTCTATGTGTGTATGCATGTGTATGTGTGTGAATGCATCATTATGTGTGTATGTGTCTATGTGTCTATGTGTGTATGTGTGTGTATGTGTGTGCGTGTCTATGTGTATGTGTGTGTGTCTATGAGTGTGTCTGTGTTTATGTGTGTGTATGTGTCTATGTGTGTGTATGTGTCTATGTGTGTATGTATGCATATGTGTGTATGTGTGTGTATGCATTATGTATGCATATGTGTGTGTATGCATTATGTATGTGTATGTATGCATATTCATTATGTATGTGTATGTATGCATGTGAATTATGCATGCATATGTGTGTGTATGCATGTAAGTATGTATGTATGTACGCATATGCATATGCATTATGTATGCATATGTGTGTGTATGCATGTAAGTATGTATGGATGTACGCATATGCATATGCATTATGTATGCATGTATGTGTATGTGTGTGCATGTCTCTCTCTATGTGTGTGTGTATGCATATATGTGTGTGTATGTGTGTATGTGTGTGTGTGTATGTGTGTGTGTATGTGTTTGTGTATGTGTGTGTATATGTATGTGTATATGTGTGTGCATTATGTGTGCATGTGTGTATGCAACCTTATTTGTGTATGTGTGTATATGTGTGTGTATTTGTGTGTATATGTATGTGTGTATGTGTATGTGTGTGTGTGTCTATGTGTGTATATGTGTGTGTGTACATATGTATGTGTATGTAAGTGTGTGTGTGTGCATACCTGCTTGCTGTTAGTTTGTGCAGCCCTCTCTCTTTCTCGCGCGATCTCTCTCTCTCTCTCTCTCACTCTCTCTCTCTCTCGGTTTCTTCTTGCTCGCGTCCAAGTCCCGGCACAAATGTGCCGGGAGAAATCAAATTTTTTTTCTTACATTCCAGAGCATCGCATATGCGATGCTCTGCAGTTTGCCAACGTCGCTCCCACCGTTGCTAGGCAGCGACGAAATTAGCGACGCTCTTTAATTAACGTCGCCTAAGCGATGCTAGCATCGCTTATGCGATGAGGGCCGGGGAAAAAAAAATTCAAAATTCTGACCGTCGCTTATGCGATGACCATGTCGCATAAGCGACGCTTCCCGTTTTTTTTCCAATTTGGGGGCGTCGCTACGCCCCCCTTTTTCTTGTAGTGAGGTCTTTGAAGAAGATGAGGTAGATAAGGAGGTAATGGACGATATGTTGTACAAGGACGATGATCAGGAAGGGATGGCCATACTAAGAGATCTAGAAGTTGCCAATGTAGAGATAGATATCCTCTGCATGTTTGATCTCCAAGAGGATGCTAGAATAGAGGACTTACAAAGCAAGCAATTATACGTACTTATTTGGTACATTATTTTTGTAGACTACTATTTTTTATATTACCATTATTATTGTATGCTAATTATTTGAGTTTCCTATTGTAGAGCACGATGGGAGATAGTCCACCATTCACTCTACATTCCATGATAGAGGATCAGTTTCTAGAATTCATATCTCAAGCACCTCCCGCTTATCAGGCCACTGTCGCATCATAATACTAGATCTCTCACAGGAGTATTCCCATTGGAAGCACTCCCTTTGGTGGGATTAGTCCTATTGATGGCACTCTCTTTGACGGGAATACTCTTGTTGATGGCACTCCCTTTGGAGGGACTACTCTTGCCAATGACACACCTAGCTTTATGAATCCATCATGACCATCTTCACAACCATCCCCTAGTGGTTCCAAAAGTCGATGTGTGTGCTAGTGTTTGACACCGAAACATAATGCATGCACTGGTCCATGTCATTCATCTAGTTCACGTTCTAGAGGAGTAGGTTCAAGAGGTGGATCTACAGGTGGGTCTGGAGGAGGAGGCAGATGTTTGGAGGCACTGCGATGAATGCTATGTCACACACAACTAGTCCTAGATTGAGTACCTCAGATGTAGGTACACCACACAATACACCACGTATTCCTTGGGGTTCTCATGAGCATGATAAATCCAAGGTGTACTTTATACAAGATGGATCTCCAGTGATGGATGCGGTTGGAAAGGCCATGCATTAGTGCATATGTCAGACATTGATCCACAAGGATCATGACATTGGTCCATAGGGACTAGTCCATGTGTGTGAGGGACAATGGCTAGCTAGCCAAGGTCCCAAGCTTGGGGGATACCCTAAGGTACTTAGTAGTAATGGGGATAAGTGTTGCATGATGGCCACATGTTCACACTAGATTATTCTAGAACATTACTATTTTTAGAGTACAAGAGGCTATATATGGATGGGAGGAGAGTCACACACACATCAATCAAGTAGTTTTTGTCACTTGGTATCAGAGCATGGTTGATTTTTGGGATTTCATTTTGTCATCATGCGTGTTCGATTTTCATCATGATGTGCGTTTGATTTTTGTCATCGTTTGATAGCTTTTTGCAAGCGTAGCAAGAGATAAAAGGATGTTTTGGGAGCCCCACATGACCACTCGCTTTACATGCTTCTGCTAGCATTCAACCCACTAAGATCCATTGCTCAATGCTACCAATGCAAATCAAGTTTTCTCGGAGGCAAACTTCTACCCATGCTCATACGGCTTTGCCCGTCCACGTAGAGAGAGCATAGTCTTCTTTTTTGTGGGGATGTTGACAAGACAACCGTCTATATGAAGGCATCCCTAGTAGGATTTTTCATGTATGTGGGATAGTACACTAGGCTTGCACGCATTCTAAGTAGGTGGAGATCTTCAGAGAAGTATACTATCACCAATTCGAAGTCTTTTTGTTGCTAGAAGCTTTGTCTCTTAGCCAAGTTAAGCCAACTCTCTCTCCACCTAATCACCCATATCTTGAGCATACCATCTCCAAATTTGGAAATTTTTGTTGCTATGATCTCTCAGAGCTCTTTCAAAAGAGTGGCTATAAGCCATACTTTGGCTTTAGTCTTAGTTTTTTAGAGAGCTTGGAGTTGATCATTATCTTCAATGACCTTCCTTCAAGCATCGTTTTGAAGCGAGACTTATTGGGGGAGACTTGGAAAGCTATTCTAACGGAGTGTCAACCATCTTCAGCACTTGCACACACCTGCAAGTTACTTTTGAACCTCCAGATAAGTCTCTTGTCAGTTCATATGCATCTTTGCTCTCTTTTTGCATCATATTGCATATAGGGCATGCAAATTTTGCATAGTACCTAGAGTATACACATAGTCTAGATGTGGATTCATATTGTACGATGCATGTATTCTTCTTTGCAGGGATAGGTAAGTATTTTCTTGCAGGTTATCAAGGAGAGAAACACAAATCTGTTAGGGTGTGTAATCCCCTTTCGGTCCATTTGTAGTTAGATTGTGCCTGTAGCACCATTATCATGGAACTTGCTTGTCGATTACTTGGTACAATTGTTCCAGTTTTCAAAATTGCACCGTTATGTTGCCAAAATTTTTAGAAAAGTAGTATGCATATGCATCCAAGAATTCAAAACATATTAAAAGTTTCTTGTTTCTTTATTTTTTCTATTGAGAAAAGGCTTGTGATTTGTTTCTTTTCCGCTGCCACTGATTTACTTAGGTTTACATAGAGCATCCTATTCTAAATCCTAGTATGGAGAGATACACTCCTAGAAGAGCATCATGTAGATCCTATGCAAGCCATGAGTAATATGATTACCAGTTTAGAGAGCACTCTTCATGATATCTTGGCACACATCAGTGGTTCCAAGAAAGAGGAAGAGGTGCATGATCATGGTTTTGGAGGGATAGAAGTAGATGCTCTAGATAAGAATCAAACTCCAGAAGTCCATAGAGATAACATTCTAGTCAGAGAGGCCAGATGGAAGCTTAAGGATCTTAAGCCGCCTAGATATCATGGTTCGACCAGTGCTAGGACTACTGATGCTATTGAGTAGTGGCTTAACAAGTGGAAGCAGTGCTTCCACTTGTGTCATATCATGGATGATAAACACAAGATTCAGTAGGCCAATTATAACCCTATGGATGTCACCCATGGTGGCGTAAGATAGAACAGGATAGAAAGAGCCCAAGACTTGGGATCAATTCAAGATCTTGTTTTATAATAATTTTGTACCGCCTGATGAGAAGAATCAAACAGTTCATGGGTACTCAGATAAGTATAGAGAGGTACTTCTTAAAGTGCATGATACTATCCTAGAGTTTCTCCAGGTCCAAAATCTCATCTTGAGACTTAGAGAAACTATTAGACCTCTAGTGAGGAAGGAGAGATGCAAGTCCTTGGAAGAGGCCATGGAAATGGCCTTAGTTTATGAGGACGAACATAGGGGCATAGGCTTCCAGGGTCAGAGGTCCTCATGGTCTAAGGTCAACCAACCCTTCCACACATCTACTCCTGGCTCGATTAGTGCACAACCTTCTAGAGAGGCTAAGAAGGTGCATATGATCAAGACAATTGCAAGAGGTAAGAGAAAAGTGTCTACTCTGACTGAGAGGGCTTATAATAAGTCCATACTTACCCCTCAACAAAAAGAGAAGGCCATGAAAGAAGGATTATGCTATGGGTGTTTAGGCCAGCACCTATTAAAGGAGTGTCCTAAGAAAAAGAAGATAGCCACCACCATAGTCATAAATCCTACTCAGAAAGGGAGTGATGATGAGCATGAATTTGGAGATCCCCCATCACCATTATCATCTCCCATAGTGCCCATGATAGTCACAAAGAAGGTCTTGACTGTGCTAGATGTTGCACTTTCGCCAATAGCACAACAAGGATATCAATTTCTCGACACAAAAGTCATTGCCATGAGGGGAATTATGGCAGGACAGCCTGTCAAGGTACTGTTTAACACTGGTTGACACATAACATAATTAGTTCCCAAGTAGTCAAGAGGTTAAATCTAGAGACTGTGCTATCAGAGTATGCCTACACAGAAGAGTTAGCCGATGGAAGGGAACATAGACATGGGATTGACAAGTTGTTGATTTGCCCATTCAGATCTAGTCATATGAGGACAGATTGGATTTTGAGATAGCGAGACTAGCACGTTTCAATGTATTCCTTAGTAAGAAGTGGCATGCAAGGACGAGAACAATCATTGACTTTGCTTTGCATGTTTATCAGTTTGAGCATGAGGGGAGGTGACTATTGATCCATGGAGAACCACATCTCCAAGAGACGCAATTGGTAAATGCTACCAAGTTGCTTAAGACTGATTGTAAGTTCATTTATTTCCTTTATTTTGTGCATTCATCATGTATTATGATGGATTCATGAAATCATGGAGAATTTAGTTGGGTTGCTTCAACACTTTCAGCGAAAGTGAGAGCAAAATTCCAAGAGTTGTTTTTGAAAGAATTACCTTCTGGTTTGCCTCCTTGTAGGAACATAGAACATAGAATCGAATTGGTACCGGGAGCGAGTCCGACTGCTCAACCACCATTTTGAATGAGTTTGCAAGAGGAAAATGAAGTCCACAAGGTCATGGATGAGTATTTATAGAAAGGGCTAATTAGACCCAGCTATTCACCCTTTGTAGCACTAGCTCTTCTAGTGAAGAAGAAAGACAGATCTTATAGGATGTGCGTCGACTATTGAGCACTCAATAAGATTACTATCAAACACAGATATCCCATGCCCAAGATTGATGATCTTTTGGATGCTCTAGGTGGGCCGTTGTATTTAGTAAGATAGATTTAAAAAGTGGCTACCATCAAATTAGAGTAAGAGATCGTGATGTCCATAAGACAACTTTTAGGACCCATTTTAGTCATGAGGAGTATTTGGTCATGCCATTTGGTTTGACTAATGCACCTGCTATATTTATGATGTTAATGAATGACATTTTATGACCATTCATTGGAAAGTGTGTTGTTGATTTTTTTGATGATTTCTTAGTGTATAGTAGGAATGTGCATGAGCAGAAGAGTCATCTTTGATTAGTATTGAATGTTTTAAAAGAAAATCAGTTGTATGTTAATCAAGAGAAGACTCAGTTGTTTCTTCCAAGGATAGAGTATCTAGGGCATGTGGTATTGGGTGATGGGGTTCAGATGATCCCAAGAAGGTTTTAGTTATATTATCTTGGCCTATTCCTTAGGATGAGGGGTAGTTACGATCATTTCTAGGACTTTTTGGTTTCTATAAAAAATTCATCTCTTCATATTCATCAATAGTAGTGCCTATGACAAACTTGCTTCAAGGCAAAGTTCCATTTGCATGGAAGCAAGAGCACCAATATAGTTTTGATACTTTGGAACAAGCTATTTCAGAGGCTACTATACTCAAAGTGGTAGATCCATAGAAACCCTTTGAGTTAGAGATAGATGCTGATGGCATAGCCATAGGGGTAGTTTTGAACCAAGATGGTAGGCCAATAACTTTTGAAAGTAAGAAATTGACTAGTGCACAACACAACTAGTGAGTGCATGAACAAGAGTTGTATGCAGTTGTGCATGCACTTAAAGTTTGGAGACACTATCTTTATGGTGCAAAATTTAAGGTATACACAGATCACCATACACTTAAGTATTTTTGTAGCCAGCCAGATCTTTGAGGTAGACAGGTTCGTTGGGCTGAGCTCATGTAGGAGTTTCACATGGAAATCCTTTATAGAAGAGGCAAAGAGAATATACTTGCTGATGCATTATCACAGATAATGTATCAAATGAGCTTTACAGTTCTAGAAATCTCATTGCTTCAAGAGATAAAGGAAGCACATGTGGAAGATCCATATTTGTTACAGATTATTAGAGCCATATGTGATGACTTTATTACAGGAGATGGGACAATTCGAGTTGTTTCTTCCCCTAGTAGAGCAAACAAGTCCATTCCATATTCCAATTTCTAACAGGAGAATGGAGTAGGCAAACGAAAAGGAAAGGTTTGTGTACCATATTCCCGGGATTTGAGAAGAAAAGTCATGCATGTTAACCATGATGTGCCTTGTGTAGGACATCCTAGTGTTGACAAGATAATAAAACTTGTTAGAAGAACATTTTGGTGGCTTGGATTAGCAAGAGATGTCCACACTTATGTTCAACAATACTTTATGTGTCAAGTCAACAAAGCAGAAAGGGTGAAGACACTAGGCCTTTTGCATCCTTTACAGATTCCAGCTCATAACTGGGACAATGTATCCATGAACTTCATAGTTGGGTTATGGCGGACCCAAAGGAAGCTAGATACTATCTTAGTTATGGTAGATAGATTGAGCAAGATGGCTCATTTCATACCCATGCAGGAGACGATAGAAGCTCCACATGTAGCAAAGTTGTTTATCGAACATGTCTTCAGATTGCATGGGTTACCAACATCCATAGTTTCAGATAGGGATGCCAGATTCATAGGACACTTCTAGAAGTTTGTATTTGACAAAGTGAAGGTATCATCAAAGATGAGTAGTGGTGGTCATCCTCAGACAGATGGTTAGACCGAGAGGGTCAACCAGATACTCGAGGACATGATGAGGGCATATGTGTCTGAGAGACAGACTGATTGGGATAGTTATTTACCACTAGTTGAGTTTGCTTATAACAATAGGCCTCACAAGGTGATAGGTATGTCTCCTCTTGAGATGAACTATGGCATGAATCCCAATGATCCTATTACCATAGGTATGTTGAAGAAATTTCCTAGTGCTTCGGAGTTCTTAGCAAACCTCCAAGCATATTTAGAAATAGCTAAAGCCAAAACGCAACAAGCAGCTGATAGGGCTAAAGAGTAAGCTGATAGGAAGAGATCTCCTAGATCCTAGGAAGGAGAAAGATTCTTTCTTTAGGTACTAGCTAGATCTACTTCACTCTCCACAAGGAAGTGTATTAAACTTTCATCAAGGTTTTGTGGACCTTAGAAGATAGTTAAAAAGTTAAGTGACGTTGCATACCGATTAGAGCTTCTTCTAGATTGCAGAGTTCATCGAGTGTTTCATGTCAGTAAACTTCAGAAGTATATTTCTAGGGAGGATAATCTAATAGAAGGTATTGTTTCTTTGCAAGAAAGTGATAACACAGATCACTGTCCAGACAAGATATTAGATTGAAGACAGAAGCGATTAAGGAATGGTGTCATCCAAGAGTATCTAGTAGCCTGGAGACGATTACCACTTACTGATTCTACTTGGGAATCAGAGGGTCTGGTTGGCAAGTACTTTCCCTCATTGATCATTGAGGACAATGATCTTTAGAAGGGGGAGAGAGAGTTAGACATTAATCCACAGGGATCATGACATTGGTCCATAGGGATTTGTCCATGTGTGTGAGGGACAAGGACTAGCTAGCCAAGGTCCCAAGCTCGAGGGATACCCTAAGGTACTTAGTAGTAATGGGGGTAATTGTTGCATGATGGCCACATGTTCACACTGGATTATTCCAGAACATTGCTATTTTTAGAGTACAAGAGGGTATATATGGATGGGAGGAGAGTCACACACACATCAATCAAGCAGTTTTTGTCAGCATATGATAGTTATGCACAATATAGTTTGGATGCTCTGTCATGGTCAAATCGAGTGAACAAGACAAGGATCAGAAGAATTATATCAGAGAGGTGATCTATCATGAGTATCGGCCAACAAATGGGCACCCTCTTATTAGCTCAGAGTGGATTTAGCACACGACACATGAAGTGATGTCCCATCGATGATAAGAGGCTTGCTACACTTTGGGAGGAGGCTTACCGAAGCCTGTATGGCTAGATGTTGAGGAGTGGGAGATGATTTGTAATGAGCAGCACCAGAATCTTGACTGATATTGTCAACAACGAGATGTGGCAGCCATATGTCTAGATACGATTGGAGCGTCACATTTGGGTAGCGATAGTTACGATATGATGCATCACGAGTTTGTAAATATCATTTTGATGAATGAATTTTCTTATGTTAAGCACGTCGTGTTTGTTGATCTCATGTTTTGTATATTTGTTGTAAGAATTGGCAGTGGGTCGTCTTTCAACACAAGCAAAGGAGACTTATGGGTATTGTCGTGGGTTGGTTGCACTATTGTAGGACTTGGAGGGATGCCATGCGATCATTTCATGGGAGCATCTACTGTGAGGTGAGCTTTTGAACTTAGTTTAGTAATTTTTAGTTGTTTATAAACATCATTTCAATTTGTCTGATTTCATGGATGTGCTTTGTTGTATGACTATACATATAAATGTTCCTCTATTTTTTTGTATGGCAGTGGTATACCACAGTTTTGTATTTGGCTCACATATGGCAATGGTGCATCACAATTTTGTATTTGGTTCATATATGGAAATGGTTTTCCACATTTTGTATTTTGCTCATATATGGCAGTGGTTTTCCCCATTGTGTATTTGGCTCATAGATGGCAGTGATTTGCCATAATGTTCTACGTGGTTCATTTATGGAATATCTCTTTTGTACATGGTTCATTTATGGAATATCTCTTTTTTGGGTTAGAGTGTACTGTTCTTTGCTACACAACAACATTATCATGTTGTTGTAGCAAGGGACACTATAGTCTACCCATATTTTTTTTTGCAGATATGGTTGTCGGAATAGGTGCTGGTATGCCTAGGGCCATACCGATGCTTATACTAATGGTGTTGACTAGGGACATACCAACGTTTATACTGACAATTTTCATACCAACATCCATATCGATGCTTATACCATCGATCCTCTAGGTCAATACCAGTGCGTATACAATTGGGAAAATAATGGCACCCATACCAAAGCTTATACTAGTGGTAGTCAATACATACCAATGCTTATATTGATACCCATACCGATGCTTATACTGATGTTATGGTACCGACGTCAATGTTGCAACTAGATTCCCCATGTGTATTTTTGCCGATATAAGGCTCACATGTTATAGTGTAAAATCCTTCTTCTATGAAGAATATCCAAGAAATATACACCTATCCACCTTCCACTCTAACTTCTATCTCAACTCTTGAGGTATGTGAACATAACAAAACACATTGAGATGTGAAAGACTAGGTTTCTTACAACAAGAAGCTTCAAAAGATGTAAACCCATGTACGACTGAGGTCAGACACCTATTTATAATGTATATGGTTGTATTTGCTACATCAGTCCAATAAGAATTAGGAATATTCATTTCATTTGATATAGCTCTAGCCACTTTTTCTATATATTTGTTCTTCCTCTCCACCACTCCATTTTGTTGAGGTTTATACCTATAACTGAATTTCCATTTCATTACATGATCATGTAGAAAATATAAAAATTTAATTAAAAATACTCTTTCCCTTCATCTGATATGAGTGTCTTTATATAGTTCCTTGTCTCTCTCTCCACTAAGTTTTTGATCCTCTTGAAGTGGTAAAACACCTTTGATTTTTTCTTCATGCAATACATCCAAAAAAACCTTGAATGATCATCCTTAAATGTGAAAAAAGATATATTAGCTCTAATGTATGGCTTCCTTGTAGGTTCGCATAGATCTATGTATGAGAATAAACACCATTCCTCATGTATACTCCCTTCTTGGATTTCAATTTGCTTTGTTTGCCTGATTGACAAGCATGCACAAACATTGCATATCCTAAGATGTAAGATCACATATGCCACTTGTCAAGCGCTTCCTTTGCATGTCCTTCATCCTTTGTAAGTTTATGTTGCCAATTCTTTTATGCCACAAGTCAATCTCTACAATCTGCTTATTTCCAATTGACAAGTAAATAGTGTGAGGGGTTGATGGCTTTACCTCCACGGTGAAGAGTCTTCATTACTTCTTTCCTTTCACTATGAGCTTGTAGTCTTGCATGGGGTCTTCAAAAATCATCCTTGATAATTGAACATCACCTCATAACTTCTTCGAGACCATTTGACCTACTGAAACCAAGTTCTTGGTAATGATTGGAACATGCAAGACATCCTTCAACACCTTGGAGCTTTGAGATCCATTCAATGGAACATCTCCCACATGTGTTAACTTGTTCTCAATGTCATCCCATTTCTCTACATGTCTTTGAGTGGTGGGTGTGATGTAAATTAAAGAAAACATCTTTATTGAAACTCATATGGTTGCTACACCAACTACCTATGTACCATGTAAAATCTAAATTGACTATTTCACTTGATCCATACATCATACACAAGTTCCCATTTTCTAAATTTGTATAAGTATTAGCATTATTACCTTGATTCCATTTGTATCCTTGATTGCCTCCTCCTTTGGAATAGAAATATCTTGTATAATGGTCCAGTTCTCCTCAATTGTAGGAATCTCCATTAGATGCTTCTCTTCCTTGATCTTTCTCCTCTTCCTCTACTCCTTCCTCTTCCTCTTCATCCATAAATTTGGTTGATGCCTTCTTGGTTGCTTGAGCTTGAGTTTGGACTTCCTCTACCTCTCCCTTAGGATTTTTGTACACCTCTGTTGCCTTTAACTCTACTTCCATAGAAAACTTGGGTTTGGTTGCACTTGGATTGTGAGCATCCTTGGTTCATCTTCTCGGTCACCATCAATGTGACTCACATACACTGATGTGATGAATGCTTTCTACATCTCATCCCTTCTCCAACCATTGAGAGTGTGAGAAACAAGATCATCATCTTTGATTCGGCTCCCAACCAAGCGTAGGTCACCAGAAAACTCCTTAACCTTCAAAATGTATCCATTAATGTTAGTTCTTGGTACTTTTGTAAAATTGTTTAGCTCATTATTAAGCTAAAGCTTCTTTGCTTCGGTGGATGGAGAACACAATCTCTCAAAGATTTCCCAAACATTCTTGGATGTGTCCAAGTCTTGTATATACCTTATCATGCTACTGCTTATGTGTTGGGCTAGAATGAATATGACTTTGTAACTCAAGCGTAAGCATCACCTCCTTTACTTGTCAATTTGGGAAGACGTGAGGATGGTATGAAGACCACATGGACTCTCTCTCTCTCTCTCACACATGCACACAAGTAGAACAAAGAGTGGCACAATGGAAGCTTTGATTACTCAAAAAAAGATTACAATTTCTTTAGATTTAGTTCATTCTTTAACTTGATCTCCTAAAAAATGAGCCTTCTAGTCCTTTTTATAGTTTTTCACTAGCTTTGGCCCTGTTCAAACCTAGTGTCAGGCCTAGTTAAAAATTAGGTTCTGGGGCCTATTTGAGGGCTCAAACGGAGTCTAAAAAATATGAAAATTAATAGGTAGTAACTTCTAATGCTCTTCAAGCTCAAGGACTCCTTGGCTTGCAGAAAATGGAGCTACATAAATAGGAAATGGTATTTACAATGAGTGTTAGTGATGAAAATCACTATTTCAAAGGTTTCTCTTGAGAATTTTGACATACATTTCCATCAGTCCTTTCTTCATTGGCTCCTTTGTCGGCTTGTGCTTCATGTCTCTTCACCTTGGTGCGTACTTCCTTGATGAGTTAGCCCTTGACTTCCAACACTTCCCCCCTCTCTCGCATCTATCCTCCTTGATAGACCCTTGTCAAGGGTGTTTCTTGATATAGAACTCGACGACATCCGAGGTGAGGTGGTGTTCTTCAATCTTGAATTCTTTTGCAAGATCTATAAGTAGTGTATCCCAATCCACTAGACCTAGGACTTTTGGACGTGGCAGGCACAACTGATCAAAATGTAAAGTCCTCTCCACAACAAATAGTTGTAGGAGATGTGAGGGTTTGGAAATGAGTATTTATGAATGGTACTCCCAAAACCCTGTAATGAACATCTCCTCAAAGTTTTGTTTGTAATAGGCTGGGAGGTACTTGATCCTTGCATGCCATGCATAGATTACATTAATGGAAGGGTTTGTACTCATTTCGTACACTAAATCTAGATTTCCTTCATTGAAGCCAACTGTAGAGAAGTGAGGATCTTTGATGTTCTTGAAAGTATGAAAAGTGACCAGCATCAATTCAAATATCTTCATACACATATGGGCCATAACATCAGGTATGTTCCGTAGTCTGGTACTCCAGTGGCGGATGGTTGATATCATATAAGCTACCATGGCAACTCCATGTGGCGGTGCTAGGTACACATAGTTGAGCCATTTCTCACAGCCTTTTACATTCTTAATAGTGATTGCAAATTCTGGCCATGTGCATCTTCTAAGTATTGGAACGTAACACGGGTTGTATTTGATGAAGAGTGGCATAATGTTCCATGTACTAACCATCTCCGGATATGTTTCGAGAAGACATAGCTGCCAAGTGGGTTGGTAGATGGATCCACATGCAACACTCTCGGGTATGTCATCTGGACCAAATTGAGTAGAAAATGTCGGTACCTTGCCAATACGTTGTTGAATTTCAGTATTATAGTCCGCTAGTAGTACGTAGTATGGCACATATTGACCATCGACTATTCCTATCCATCGATGATGGGACATATGTCTGAAGTATTCTGACTTGATGACGGTCTCCTCAATCTTTGTCATTGATTGGATTTGAACCAGTACTCTCTCGTCATGTGTGCTACTTGTCTTTTCTAGCTTTTGTAGCCATTTCGGGGCTTCGACTTTGAGTGTGTCTAATCCTTCAGCCATTTGTTGACCTCCTAGAATGGGCATAGGTACATAAGGTTCCTCATATGACTCTTGCACCGCGTCCACCTCTTCGGTAGTTGATATAGAAATTGTGACCCTCATTTGCTCTTCTTGTGCCCTTAGCTGTCGGTGGAGGGTGTCCTGTTCTTTTTCCAAGATTAGCATACATATCAAGGATGGTTCTCATTGTGTCCGAAGAAATAGCTTTAAATTTTCTAGATCTATCTCTTGAGGAGAGCCTTCCATTGCCGCTTCCAAATTCTCTTCATTCTGCTTTTGAAGTCATTTATTCTCCTCTAAAGCAGTTTCCATATGCTTCTGCAGTAATTTCAGATTATGACGTAATTTGATATTATCGGCTTGATGAACTTCAATTAAAGCTTCTAGTTTTTGAATGTCTCGAGAATCTGATTGTCGAGGATTATCCAATAAGGTTTGGTGGGCTTGCTCTAGAGTATAGCATTGATTGAGTGCTATGTTCTCTTCTTCTAAGGTTGTCAGCCGCTCCTGTAATTGTTGTTGTTCCGCAAGTATATCACGGTGATGTTCTAAAGTATGATATTCATTCTGCAACTGATATATACATTGATGTAGCATAGAAAAATATTATTTACATGCATAGATGCTGGGAAGGTGGATGATGCAGGGAGAATAGAAATGAGGGGAAGGATGGTGAATGTAGTGGAAATAAGAGGTGATGTGGGTGGAGGGGGAAGGGGAGATTGTGGTAGTGTGGAGGGAGGGAGTGGTGCAGTGGGTGGTGATGTGTCCATATGTTTGTGAAAAGTGTTGTGAACATGGGTGTGGCAACCCATCCTAGTTGGGTGCCAGAGGGAAAGGGAAATCCTATAACATCAAAAATAAGAAGATAGCCCATAGTCATGTTTACAACGTCAGTGGTTTCCATATGTGATAATGACCACTAGAGGGTTGTGACAATGGGTTTAGTGGTGGTGGTGATTATGGTGGTGGTGTCGTGAGAAGGAGTTTGTTGTGCAGTGTTAGCTGAAGGGGATGGGTTTGGAGGTGAGGTTCCGAAGGGTGGGGATAGGGGTGTGTTGGCAATAGTCAAGGAACTGAAGGATTCACAAGACAAGGAAGCCTACAAAGGGAGTCAAAGTGAAGAGAAAGCACAAGCAGACATAGTAGTCAAAGAAGATCTGGCAAGTAGGCCATTTAAATTTTTCAGGCATCAAAGAGTTGGGCACACAAGAAGAAGGAGCAAGTAGGGAGCTCTAGGAAATGTATGTCAAAATGTTAGAAGAAATCCCTACAAAAATAATGATTTTCATCACTAAAAACCATTGTAAATACCATTTCATATTTTTGTAGCTCCATTTTGTGCAAGCCAAGGAGTCCTTGAGCTTGAGGAGCTTTAGAAGTACCTACATTTTTTAGACTCCGTTTGAACCTCCAAATAGGGCAAAGAACCTAATTTTTAACTAGGCCGGACACTAGGTCTGGACAAGGCCAAAACCTAGTCAAAAACTATAAATAGAGCTAGAGAGCTCATTTTTGAGGTTAGCTTGTAATTGATTTGAGCTTGTATGAGCTTTTTGAAAGTAATCTAAAGAACTCCATTGCTTCTCACTCTTTGTCTTGCCTTGTGTGCGCGTGTGTGTGTATGTGTGTGCATGTTAGTGTGCTTTGCACTCACGCACTTGTGCCTTCACTTGATCGAGGTCATCATACCATCCTCACGTCTTCCTAGATTGACATTAAAGGAGGTGCTACTCATCACTGAGCTACACCAAATTTTGGCGCCGTTGCCGGGGATCGAGCTTTGAGGACGAGCGTGTGATGGTAAGACGTAGAGTTGAGGTGTTGGAGTCATAGGTATTTTCTTCACTTTTATCTATTTCCTTTTGTTTTTATCATCTCCATCATCATCCTCACCATCTCCCACATCCATCTCCATCATCGCGAAAAATTTTAGTTTTTGGTCATATCACGCCACCCATACCATTTCCCTCATTTCACTTGTGAGAGAGAGCGAGAGAGCGTTTGTGTGCTTGTGAGTTTCTGTGTTCTTTGAGATTTTCTGCAGGAATCAGCATCCCCAGGAGCTGCACGAGCTCCAGCAGGTAAAAAAATTTGTCTGTGCAGGTCCTGAGGCGTAGACCTCTGTCAATCGCGACCGACAGAAAAGTTGGTTATTTTGCAAAACAAAGTGTATAACTGTGATGTATAGGCCTAGAGCTTCATGAATATGTGTTTAAAATTTTGAAATTCCTCAGTTTTCTATCAATGGCGATCGACCTGTCAATCGCGATCGACAAACCACGAAGGATACTTGCCGACTGACCTGTCAATCGCGATCGACACATTAATCGCGACTGACAGAGTCAACGACCGACTGACCACGATCGACTGAACTTACGCGTGACACGTGTCAATCGCGATCGACCCATCAATCGCGATCGACCAGTCAATCGCGACTGACAGCCCGGACGGACCTGTCAATCGCGACCGACCCAGTCAATGATTGCTTGACCATGACGGACAGACCCTCGCGACGGACCTGTCAATCGCGATCGACCCATCAATCGCGACCGACAGAGTCAACGACTGACTGACCACGATCGACTGAAAATCCGGGCCACGTGTCAATCGCGATTGACCCATCAATCGCGACTGACAGCCATGACGGACCTGTCAATCGCGACCGACACGTTGATCGCGATTGACCTATCAATCGCGATTGACAGAGCTTGCGAACGCGATTGACGGGCAAATTTGGCCAATTTTTTAGGGCAAAAAATAGTGGTCTAATTTTTTGACATATTGTGGGACAAATACTAGGGTTCATCATTGCTTTGTGAGGCCGGTACCCCAAAGCATTTCGAGAAGTCCTGTCTGCCTATTAACCTGTTTAAAATCTTGTTTTAGCCCCAAAACCCTGAATTGACATAACTTCCTCATACGACATCCGTTTGCTGTGATTTTTGTTTTGTTGGAAAGCTCGTGGGGAGTACAATTTCAGGATTATTAGATAGGGTAATTTGAATTTGACCATATCTCGGGGTAGGAAAACTGAGTTTCACTTGGGATTGTTTTCCATAGAGGCAAAAGGCAATTGGGTCTGTGAATTACATGCATGAAAGTGATCTGTCTGTCAACTGAATTCAATTCTTGAGCTAATTGTGGACTTTTTCAGGTTCTTTGAGAGCATCAAAGGGTACTTGAAGCAAGAGTAAGTGCGAGCTTGGGAACACGCTTCCTGGGCATACAAGGGCAACCAAGGGAAGAAACTTAAGGTTGGAAATTCTCAACACCCTCTGTCAATCCCTAGCATAGGCTAAGTACGGATAGAGGTCTTGATTAATTAAGGACACATTAAGAACGACCAAGTCCAAGAACTCTAATCACTCAAGTGCAAGTGTTAGGAGATTACAATTGCGAAACAACCTAAGGGAAAAGAACTTAAATTGAGCGACCACACTCAAAGTACAATAAAATTTAAGTGTTCCTTGCGACGAAGATTAAATGGACAAGAAGTGACACCCTAAGGGCAATTAAAAAAGAACAAGTGACTAATACAAAAGAACTCAACAACAAAAAGTGTACTTGGGAAAATTTGAGATTATTCAATTGGGCTTATGAACCTTAGATCAGGTTGACACCTAGGGAGAGATAGACAAAGTCTTAGATCTTCAGAGGCTAGTGTCAATCATACTGCTAGGTCTTGGGCCTAGCAGTTGAGCCATCATTCGTATTACCCTAGCTCTGAGACTAGCGATTCTGAGATGTCCCACGGTATGGAAAGACCTACAGGAAGCTCCGGAGTGCCATATTTACATAGGGTAGAAGGCCCTTACAAGACGCAACTCGAATACCTTAGGACCAACCGATTAGGTGCTAGCATCTATGAGGACGGCTTAGGAAGATCTGTGGTCTAGATCAAAAACCCTGACCAATCCATTGGACTAGAACATCCAGCGTTCAAGTTTGAAAATGGAGCATACTTGGACAAAGAAGGGACAATATATGTAGTCACCAGTCATCCAGATAGGACATATGAATTTGGGAATATGATCCCTGTAGCTCAAGCGTAAGCACCACCTCCTTTACTTGTCAATCCGCAGAGACGTGAGGACCGGTATGAAGACCACGAGCAAGTGAAGGCACAAGTGCGTGAGTGAAAGCACACAAACATGCACACACATACACACACACGCGCACAAAGTAAGATCAAAGAGAGGAACAATGGAAAGCTTCGATTGCAAAAGAGTTCTCTTACAAAAGTTCTATTCTCTAACAAGCTAACCTCAAAAATGAGCTCTCTAGCTCTTTTTATAGTTTTTTGACTAGTTTTGGCCCTGTCCAGACCTAGTGTCCGGCCTAGTTAAAAATTAGGTTCCAGGGCTTATTTGAGGGCTCAAACGAAGTCTAAAAATTATGAAAATTGGTACGATGGTACTTCTAATACTCCTCAAGCTCGAGGACTCCTCGGCTTGAACAAAATGGAGTTACTAAAAATAGATAATGGTATTTACAATGGTTTCTAGTGATGAAAATCACTATTTTTGTAGGGGATTCTTCTGAAAATTTGACACACACTTCTTGGAGCTCCCTACTTGCTCTCTCTTCTTCTATGTCCACTTCTTTGATGTGCTTCCATGCTTTGTCCTTGACCTTGAGCTTCAACACTCCCCCCCCTCTCGAGTCTGTCGTCCCTGACAGACCCTTGTTGTAGTGATTGTTCCAAGTAGTGCCTTGAGAGGGAGTGTCCCTTCTATATGAACACAAGTCGTCCGACGTTCTTCATCTATCACTGTGAGTCTTTGCAGGTTGTAGTCTCTTGGTATGTGCTTCTGCCTTGTATTCCAGCATGACTGTGTCGTTGTGAGTCTCCGTTGATGTTTTCTAGATCTTCCAAAGTTGATCTTCATAGTAGTCAAGCCAAGTACTCATAACCCATATTGAGTGATGGGTAAGTGTGTTCGTGCATAGGTTGAAAAAAGTATGTGCCTTGTGCACGGCCTTGTAATGTAGCCCTACGCATGCTTACTTGGAAAATGCATTGGAAGAAGTATGGTGCAAAAATTGCGGGTCTTGAGCTAAGTGCTCAAGGGTATGCTGACGAAGAGGTTTCCTAAACTATCATGGTTATGGTGTTTCCAGAGTAAAGATACTTACCATGGCGAAGGTTGATGGATGTTTGCCTCTTCGTGTTGTACACTCGGCCTTTGGGATGGCACCTTGTTGATGAATGTCCATGTTGATTGTCCACTGATGAGATCTTTTGAGTGGTGGATCCCCTCTCCTCTTTTCAAAGCAACATTTGTCACTAACAATGTGCATTTCTGAGCTTGGGCTCATGCACGTTCACTTCCCTATATTGACACTCAGAGGAATATTGGACACGTGCCGGTTTCTAAGAGATTACCATGCTGATTGACATAGACCATTCACCAGTGCTACTGTTCCATACTGGTTCAGGAAATACTGAGAATTGAATTGCTTTATATTCCTTGGCAAGCAACATCGGGTAACTACACCAAGCTGTGTTTCACATATACTCTTTAGCTCACCATATGCAGGAGTCTTCTCCTCCAGAACTACCTTTTGCAGATATCTCCTTGGATGCTCTGGTACATGAAGTAGTTAAGCATCACGCAAGTTGCAGACCTTCAAGCTCTTCATTCCTACCATGGTAAGAGGAAATCATAGCTGTAGATGCCATGTTCATGCCAAATGCTTGTCCTCTACCAGATAAGGCAGCAATAATCTCACTGCTGGCCGAGACACACTGGGAACAAGCTCTCTCCCACTTCTCTCTTTTTTTTTTTTTTTTTTTTTTTTTTTTTTTTTTGAGGAACAGGATATCACAAAACAAGAACACAAAAGTTAGTATCAATAGAAATGTTCGACATATGTCACTGTGCTCTTGTGCATGGGAATCTCAAGTGTGTCTATGCACGGCCGTGTAATGTGGCCCTATATTAATGCATACTTTGGAAATGCATGACCTAAATGGTGCAAAAGACAGGGTTGTGCAAGGAGCACATGGTTGTTGCTCGTTCGAGGCTTTCGATGTTATTTGTGGAGGTTGATGCCGGCCTTAGTGGAGGTATCCATTGAGTCTCGAACTGATGTAATCCTCCTTATTGGAGTCCATTTTAGAACATCATTTGGCACTGTAGAGGTCACTTCAGGCGTCTTTCTCTTTGGATGCTTTCTGAACTGTGGTATCCAGTGTGGTTGATGCTTTGGTTCGGTGGAGGCTACTTGCACTTTTGGCTTCCAAACCCATATCCTTTTTGCATGTCTTCCTACTAATGTTGAAGAGCTGATTTGATCTTCCTTTGGTCTCTGTACGTGGTTCTTACCCTTTTCTCTTTTTGGCCTCTTTGTTGAAACCTTTTGCATGTGGGAGAACAAAGGTTGTTGTGGGTGTAGGATCTTCTTAGGTACCCACATCTGTAATTGCCCTTGTTGAGCTGCAGCTAACTTCTTAGGCACCCAAACTTGTTGGATATCTTGTGACGGAGCTTGTCTGAGCTGCTTCCTTCGTCTTCTGGCTTGGTTAGTGTGCATGGATGGGATTTGTGGGGGTAAGGCTGGTGGTTGCTCTCCTTTGCGTACCCAGATCTGCTTCATGCCCGGAACCGCTTTTTTATCGAATGGTGTCTTTCTATTTGATGTAGCAGTTGTCATGAACGGTTGTGTTTGCTTGTGTGGTGGGCTCACTACTGTGGCTACTTGAGTCTTTGGAGAAGAAGAAAGATCCACCCGCCTTCGAACCTGGTCTTCCACGATTGACTCCTTCTGCATCATAGAGCTTTTGACACATACAACATCTTCTTTCATATGATTAGTCTTGGAAGAACTAAGAGAGTGTGTGGTGCCATGATCTAGGAGCATGCAGTTCTCTAATTCTAATGTAATGCATTGTTCATGTACCCAAACTTGAAGAATTTGACTTCTTAGGTTTAAGTTAACTGCATGGTCATAGATCCAATCTTGACCCAAGACAAGTGGTTCTGTAAGGTTCTCATCTTGACATACTAGCGCTTTGACTTTCATTGGAACATCTTGAAGGTAGATGGGAAGTTCCACCTCGCCCAAACAAGGGGTTTCCACACCTCCCAATCCTATGAGATAAGCTTCTATGGGATTGATGTTCAACCCCAAGTCTTGGCAGTAGGAAAGTTTAACTGCACTACTTGCTGCACCTGAGTCAATCAATGCTTTCACCGTCCTTGCACCCTTCCCTTGTCCTATCTCTATGGTCACAAAGGGTCTTCGGTCAATGACCTGAGAAGTCGCAATGCCTGACTTTTGACACATATCCATGTGATATTTTGGGGCTTTTGAGTTGACATCTAGGCCTAATCGCCTTAACTTATTTTGCCTAATACGCTCTCTGGCCTCTTCCTGTGCTTCTTCTCTCACTCTTAACTCTTCTTCTTTTCGCTTCTTCGCAGTGTTGAGTCTCATTAGCATATCCTCAGTAAGAGGTTCTTGATATAGCTTGACTCTACAGCCACTAATATAGTTTGGCAAGATATCTCCTTCTAGAGTGGCCAACTGAACTGCACCACTAGTGGAAATTCTATTAATGATCATGGGTCCATAACCTCTTTTTTCCAACTTACGGGCATGTTGTTTTAGTGTGTATACCAACACTAGATCTCCCTCTTTCAATCCCTTATCCTTGATGTGTGCATCAAAGTATGCCTTTTGCCTCTTCTTTGCAGCGTAGATGCCTGCTGCCGCTCGTAGCCTCGTTTCACCCAAGCGTTCGAGATCAAAGATCCTAGAGGACAATTCATGCCCATTCCACTCATACTCTTGTGCTACTTTTAAGGCAGGGATTAAGAAATCTAATGGTAGCACAGCGTTCTGTCCGAAGACCATCTGAAATGGGGTGGCGTTGAGTACCGTTTTGTAGGCAACTCGATAAGCCCAAACAGCATGATGAAGTTGTTTGTCCCAATCAGAGCGTTTATTATTTACCAATTTTGTCAATACGTTACAGAGGATCTTATTGGTACTCTCGGCTTGTCCGTTGGCTTGTGGATGATAGGGGGCGGATTTCTTATGTATCACCAAGAATTCTTGGAGAAGATTTTCAATGACTTCATTCAAGAAGTGTGTGCCTCTATCGCTCACCAACTCTATTGGTAGTCCATATCTCGTGAACACATTCTCGAATAAGAACTTAGCCGTAGTCTGAGCATCATTCTTTGTTGTGGCTTTGACCTCTACCCACTTTGTAAGGTAATCTGTGGCTACAATGATGTATTCTGCATGGGAGTTTCTAGCTGGGGGGTTAATAGGACCTATGAAGTCTATGCCCCACTTCGAAAATGCACGTCCTCCCATCATTGGCCTCAAGGGCATCTCGTCTTTTCTCACTGGATATTGTGCACGTTGGCATGTGTCACATTTCTTCACATAGGTATGTGCATCCATATGAAGAGTGGGCCACCAAAGTCCTGAGAATAGAATGGTTTTAATCACTCGGTCAGGGCCAAAATGTCCACCTGCAACACCACTGTGTGCAGTCTCTAAGACCCTTAAATAGTCTGATTCATGAACGCACAGTCTTAAGTAACCATCTTTACCTCTTCGGTATAGGTTTTCTCCTACTAAGGCATAGCCTTGAGCCTCTTGCTCCATATTTCGTCTTCTTGCTAGACTGGCCTCTTTGGGTAATCTTCCCGATCTCATAAACTCTACCAATGGAGTACTCCAATCTGGAATTAATGATACTTGATAAAGGGTCGCATGCTCCACTGGTGGTTTCTCTCTACACATTGGACAATTCTTGATCCACTCATGTATTTCTTTGTCCATGCTAGGCCAATACACTCCTAAACGTTTCAAATTCTGCAATGTTCGTTGTTTAGAATAGTGATTTCCTAGCAATCCCTCATGAGCTTGCTGCAACCAACTACTATGTTCATCATCCTCGACACAACAAGCTAATACACCCTCAGTATCTTGTTTGTACATGCTTCCTGCCAATATGTGATATTTTTGTGATTTTACAATTTCTTCTTGTGATGTTTTCACATTCTTATTTGCAGGGCCGAAGGTTAGGACTGGTACCAACTTATTTGCCCATTTAGGAACAACTTCCAAATTGAACAGATAAGCATCAGGTAGTTCATCAGACACTCCTTGTGGTGACTCTCCTGAAGTAATGCGAGAAAGGTGATCTGCCCGAAGGTGGGTTCTACCTTTCCTGACAACAACTTCAAAGTCATACTCCATTAGTAAGAGGAACCATCTTACTAAGCGTCCAGTATTGCAAGGTTTATTGACCAAATATAACAAAGCTTGATGATCAGTGAAAAACTTGAACTTGTTGGCCAATAAATAGTGTCTAAACTTCTTGACGGCATATACCATGCCTAACCCTTCTCGCTCGGTTGTGGTATAATTTCTTTCGGCTGGGTTTAGTTGTCTACTAGCATATGCTATGGGCAAATCTAAATTCCCTTCACCTGTGGGTTGTGCTAGCACACATCCTATGGCATGATTGGATGCATCCACATGGACATGGAATGGTTTATTCCAATCAGGAGTGGTCAGTATTGGTGCTGTGCACAAACGTTTCTTCAGTTCATTGAAAGAATTCTCGCATTCGTCGTTCCACTCAAAATTAGACAACAAGGCATAAAGGGGTCTAGCTATGATCGCGTACATGTGGATAAACCTACGGTAATATCCACAATGGCCCATAAAGGCTTGTACCTCTTTAACATTCCTTGGCCTTGGCAGCTCCGCTATGGCTCGTACCTTATCTTCATCCGTTGAGATTCCATTCTTAGAAACAATATGACCGAGGATTTTACCTTGACGCACCATGAACACACACTTTTCTGGGTTCAGACACACTCGATATTCTCTACACTTGTTGAAGATTTGTCTGAGTTCAGGGATGTGAACCCTTCTTTCTTGAGAATGAGCACATAAATCATCCACATACACTTCTAAGCTCTTTCGCAAGAACTCTTTGAAGACATGACACATGAGCCTTTGGAATGTTGCAGGTGCATTGGTGAGCCCAAATGGCATCACCCGAAATGCAAAGATTCCCCACTCTGTAGCAAAAGCTGTTTTGTGTTGATCTTCTGGGGCAATGGCTACTTGATTGTAACCCGAAAATCCATCAAGGAAGCTATAAACTTCCTTGCCTGCAACACGCTCCAATAGGTGTTCTGTGATTGGAAGTGGATAACTATCTCTAATCGTAGCGGCATTAACTTTTTTAAGGTTAATACACACTCGCAACTTCCCGTTCTTCTTGGGTACCACAACAATGGGGGACACCCATTCGGTATGCTCAATCTCATAGATGAATCCAGCCTCAATCAACCTATCAATTTCTTCTTTGATTTTGGCTGCATAGGTATCATTATATGTGTAGGGCTTCTGTTTGGTGGGCTTAGCATCAGCAGTCATGGGGATAGTATGAGAGCAAATTCTTGGATCTACCCCTTTCAAGTCTCTATAGTGCCATGCAAACACATCCCTATATTCCCTTAATAGAGCTATGAGCTCCATTTCTTCTCTTGCACTTAGGTCATCTCCTATATATGTGCATCTCTCTTCGTTCTCTTCAATGGTCACTACAATCTTCTTGGTCTTTTCTTTATTATCATATGATTCTCCTATGATGGCCTCTCTCTTAGGCATTCGTACCAAAATTTTGCGGTCGTCAACTTCATATTTCTTGAAGTTTTCTGGTACTTCAAACAATGATTCCTCCTTTTCTTGTTTCACTGCTTTTCTTTTCTTTTTCTTTTGACTACTCTCACTTCCATCCTTTGAGTTTACTGTTTTAATACTTGTGAGAGGTTCTTCTTCTTTCTGGGTGAACACTCCTATATCTTCTAAATAGTGCTGCTCTGAGTTAAAGCAACTATCCATCACAATAGACTCCAGATCATCGTCATTCTCTTCCTCTTCTATGACATCACTAGGGTCACATTCTTCTAGCAAGGGTTGACACATGAACACTGAGATATCATAACCCTCCTCATCACAATGAGGTGTCCACTGTTCCTCATTGACAGCAATGTCCATGGTGGCTAAGATTTCTGGCCAGCCATGAGGCTCAAACTCCTCATCTGGAAAGATCATCGGTGTGTAGGCTGGGTCTCTAACTGGTCTATCTCCTAACGAAGTTCCTTCTTCTCTTGCCTTTAAACGTTTTTCCTCTTCCTTTGCAACCTTGCACATCCACAAATGAGTATCTTCATGCAGCCATGATGGATCAGGTGAACTTTCAGAATGCACAGAGATGGAATCTTCTTTTGCTTTGTGGATAGAATTCCACTGTAGGGGTGGTACATCTCTGAAGGTGTAATCCTTCGAATTGACCTTAGTGGTGACCCCTAAGTGCTGTAAGTACAAGGAGTTAGTTCCCCAATCCTGTACTATTTGCAATTGTCGTAGGAAGGGTCTTCCTAGGATCATCTCAAAGACATTATTTTTCTCAAAGTCACATATAGCAAATGTGTGCTCAAACTCTACACCACAAGTGGTTAGAGTGATCCCTTCTAGCAATCCTAGAGGTCTTTCAAAATGACCATCAGCCATTTGAAGCTTCATTCTAGTTGGTCTTAATGTGGGCTTGCCCCATTGCTTCCACAAGGAGGTGGTCGCAATAGCAACACCAGCACCTGAATCTATGATTGCTTTGGTTGTGTAACCTTGGTAGGTGATTGGAAGATAAGTATTACCTTCTTCACCCTCACACATGTCCCCTATTTTGTCTAGAGGTATCTCTGGTACCCTTTGCTTAGAGCCTACTTTTGGCATATTGGACTCAAGTTCTGGGACCTGATCCTTCACATGATTCCATAACTCCGGTTTTGCTTTGAGCAACTCTTCTACAGTGAGATGACACTGAACCTTAGTGTTCTTCACGACATCCGTGTTCCTTGGAACCACTGAGTCTTCATTTCTTACTAGTATTGTGGGAGCTCTAATCTGGAGTGATTCAGATTCCCATGGGCCTGGAAATTGAGGCAGTTCTTCTAAGGTATTAGATTCAAAATCTAATCTTTCGTCTTCTTGTTCTGCTTCATCTTCGTAAATAGATGGAATGTCTTGGGGAAATTGATCATGAAGATCATCAATCTCAGGAATAGGAGGGGAATTACCCTTCTCCTTGGCCCATTTCTCCTCTTGTATTTCCCGCAAGAACTCTTGAGAGTACTGTTGAATAGAAGGAGGTATTCCAACATCCGTGGAATTAGGAACATAAGCTCCCCTTGGTGGTGAGCTTCCTCTTTCAATAACTGGTTGAGCCTGTGGAGGTAGAGAAACTTGTGGTTTGTTTACCAACTGCTCTAATCGTTCTAGTAAGCCCTGGAAATGCAAATCCGATTTGATAGAGTTTGTCTGATTGAACTTTTGACTAGTCTCAAGTATGGCTTGAGCTTGTTCTACCATTTTCATGCACATTTTCATCCGTTCAATCTCTAAATCTGCTCTAGGGTAACTCTTGTCTAGGTTTGCCGTTGTAGGCCCTTCTTGAAGTCGAGCCTGGTAGGCCTTGAACATCATGTCCAAGCCTTCTGGGGTTGGATCTGCAAGAACAGACCCTGGTTGCGGTCCATTTACAATGGGTGGTGGGGTGGGATGAGGTGGAGTGGATGGAGTTTCGGCATGCGAGGGGCTTTGAGATGCAATGTCTTCTATTTTTGTTTTCGCTTCTTTTAAGCTTTCTTCTAGTTCCGATAACTTTTTATTCCACTTGCGATTGGCCTTCTCTCTGGTATCCTTCCATGTTCTTGTTTTCCTCTTACTAGGCTCTCCCGATTCACTCGACTCTGATTGTTCTACTGGTTTATCCTGTTTTAAGGCTTGTGCTCTAGTGACAGCTTGTATAGGAGCCACATTGCTACTACTTGAACTTGGATCTGCCACTAAGCCTACCACATTAATGGGTGTAATCTTGGGTGTACTAGAGGGGTTTCTTGGACAATCTCTGGGGAGATGGTCTTTGCCACAATCAGGACAAAAAGCCTGTATTGTGATAGCCTGTCCTTGACTCGGAGATGGTGGGTGGGGACAGCCACGAATGAAATGGTCACCATGACATCTGAAACAAGATCCTCTAGGGGCTTGTGGTCTCATTTGTCTCAACTGGGGCCTAGGGTTAGGATTTGTGTACATGACATTGGAGTATTCTGGCTCCCAATTTTGCTCCATAGGCGGTGCCTCATATTGATACGAGTAAATCTCACTATGTTCAGGTGACTCTGTGTAATAAGCATGTGGACTACCTTCATGGGAGTAGTCTGAACTATGAGCATGAGAGTCATTATCTGGTATCAATGGGGTTAGTGGCACCAAAGCTCTATTTGGATTTTCCTCTCCCACAGCATACTTGACTGGAATCACGTTGGCTGGAGCTGGTGGTTGGTTTACCAAGACAGGTTGTGGCCTATATGGTACCTGATATTGCTGTTGTGGTCTGTAATATGGCTGTTGGTATTGATTCTGATACCTACCTTGTGGGTAAGGTTGCTGATAATTTTGTCTAACAGCCTGCCTATTGTAGGGACAATCTTGAGCCGTGTGGTTTGTGTATTTTCTCTCAATAGTGCAATATGGAGCATTCCTTTCTCTAATGTTTTGGTTTTGCATTGGGCATACGTTAGCCATGTGGTCACCTCCGCAAGTATAGCACCGATTCAATGAAGTGACTCCCTGTGTTTGTTTATTTTGGACTCCCAGCTTCTTGGCAACTTGCTCAGCTATCTCTTCTATTTCTGTGGAGATCTTTGAAGTATGACTAGTAGAACTATCCGAATCTTTGTAGAGTTTGGCCAATCCTAACTCCTCACCCAAGTTATCTTCTATGTCTATGCACGTCCGCACACACTCTTCTATGGATCTAGGATCTTTCAAGTATACATAGGATCTTAACTTTGTGCTCAATAAGCCATCTAAAAACAAAGCCACTTGTTTGGCTGGTGTGGGTAGCTCTGGAGCAGGGCATCTTTCTAGGTACTGTCTGAACCTTCTACCTGCTAGTCGCACTGTTTCTTGGGGTGTCTGCTTGAAACTATGGATCAGGGACGATGTGTTATGCCTGATACCACTCTTGGAAAATTCTACAATGAATTCGTCTAGCAGTTGACCTATATCGCGATAGCTGCTTCTACTCAATGGTTGAAACCAAGCTAAGGCAGTGCCTTTAAGGGTCAAACCAAATGCCTCGTACTGGGTGAACCAGTCCTCAATTTGTTCGGCTCTCAGCACTTGTTTGTACTCGGCCACATGATCATAAGGATCCCCTGTCCCATCGAAATAGTTCTTCATTGCCTTGATCACGTGACTGGGTTTAAGGGTTCTTGGGTACTCCCGGGGTCTAGGCAATGGAAAATCCTGTTCATCTCTTTGTTGCCTATGTGCTTGATGTCTCTCTCTTTCAGGTCTTTCATTTTCAAATCCTGACCTATTCCTGCCCACGGTGTGCGCAAAACTTACCTCAGGTCTCTCTCTAGTTCTTTCTCTCTGGGCTTCATGAGCCTGGGATGATCCTACCCCTTGGAGGCCATGGGAAACATTGGATCTTGGTGGGGGGAAAATCATTTCATTCTTCCAAGTATATGCATGTCTATCATGTTCTGTTACCAAGAAAATTTTCTCTGATGTGTTATCCAGGTAGACAACTTTGCCTGGTATCTCAGGATCTTTGAATTCATAGATGATAACTATGCCCAATTGGCTAGGTTGATCTGGCTTGAACCTCCAAAAGGCTTCCTCTGTTTCTCTATTCAAAAATAGTTCTATGCTTTTGTTGTCTTGAGGGATCCAGTCTGGAGTGATCACTCGGGTCAAAACTGACTTGCCTCTAGGAGTCTGGGGTCCTTGTCCTATATTTCCTTGCTCTAGGTCTCCTATCTCATTCTCATGAATGATATTTCCGAACTCATCGGTCCTATCTGGTTGGTTGGTAACCACATACATGGTTCCTTCCTTATCAATGTATGAACCCTCTTCGAACTTGACCACCGGGTGTTCAAGTCCAAAGGATTGATCTGGATTTTTGAGTTGGACCACTGATCGCCTCAGACCATCCTCATAGATGCGAGCACCTAATTGGTTGGTCCGAATATATTCCAACTGTGTCTTATAGGGACCTTCCGGTGTTTGTAGATGGGCAGTCCCTGAGCCACCTATAGGTTTTCCCATACTAAAAGACATTTCTGAATCACTTGTGTCTGATCTGAGTAAAAGATGACCACTTAGTTGTTGTGCCCAAGACTTGGACGTATCGTTGACACTAGCCTCAGAAGATCTAATGCTTTGTTTATCCTTGCCTAAGTGTCTACCAGATCTCAGGTTCATAAGCTTTAGTCAAGAATCCAAATTTTCCCTTTGGTATGGTTCAAAATTCTTTAGAGCCCCCTTGGTTCCTTAGTCCCACCTGAGGGTCAACTTCAAATTATCCTATCTCAAAATCAACGCATTATTCTTGAAAAAAACAGTTGAGATCGTGTAGGATTTGAAACGAGCTTTCCAACAAGCTATAGAGCTCAAAAAATGGACTTTGGATGAGAAAGTTATGTCAAATCAGGCTCCTGGGGGTCAAAACAGGCAAACAGGACCTTTGGAGAAAATCGCGATTTTGTGAACTTTCTGAAAATCGCGATGCTGTGAAGTCAAAAAATCGCGATGTTGAGCACAAAATCGTGTTTTTGAAAATCGAGATTTTGAGCAGAAAATCGTGATTTGAAAATCGCGATGTTGATCACAAAATCGTGTTTCTGAAAATCGCGATGTTGATCACAAAATCGTGTTTCAGAGAATCGCGATGTTGATCACAAAATCGTGTTTCTGAAAATCGCGATGTTGATCACAAAATCGTGTTTTTGAAAATCGCGATGTTGATCACAAAATCGTGTTTCAGAGAATCGCGATGTTGATCACAAAATCGTGTTTCAGAGAATCGCGATGTTGATCACAAAATCGTGTTTTTGAAAATCGCGATGTTGATCACAAAATCGTGTTTCAGAGAATCGCGATGTTGATCACAAAATCGTGTTTCTGAAAATCGCGATTTTGACTCAGAGAATCGTGATTCACAAAATCGCGATTTTGAGCAAAAATTCGTGTTTTCTCAAAATCGTGTTTTTGACTTGAAAATCGCGATTTTGTCCCACAAAATCGTGTTTTTCTCAAAATCGTATTTTTGGCTGAAAATCGTGATTTGTGAGAATCGCGATTTTGAGCAGAAAGTCGTGTTTTTCACAAAATCGTGTTTTTTTGCTGAAAATCGTGATTGGTGAGAATCGCGATTTTGAGCAGAGAATCGTGTTTTTTGAAAATCGTATTTTTCACATGAAAATCGCGATGTTGAGCACAAAATCGTGTTTTTGAAAATCGCAATTTTGAGCAAAAAATCGTGTTTTCACAGAATCGCCTTTTTCACAAAATCGTGTTTTTGCTGAAAATCGTGATTGGTGAGAATCGCGATTTTGAGCAGAGAATCGTGTTTTTCAGAGAATCGCGATTTTGAGCAGAGAATCGTGTTTTTTTTGAGAAAAACACAGAATCGCGATTTTTTTCAACCAACTTTTAGGCGGGAAAACTGAAAATCGTGATTTTTTCAAAAAATTTTGAATTTTCACAGATTCGCGATTTTCATCACAGAATCGCGTTTTTTGGCGGGAAATTCAAATTTCTGAGCGCCGGCTATGGCGAGCTCCATATGAGCAGAAAATCATGAAAAAAATACAGCGCTTGCTCTCCCTTGCACCTCCTAACTCCTTCCCACACAATAATGCATGAAAAATGGTATGAAGATGGTGAAAATGCACTAAAAAACAAGAATTTTCTATGAAGAAGAAGATGGAAGAAGGTGGAGATGATGATGATGATGAAGATGAAGAGGAAAAAACAGAAAATGAACTGAAATGACAATTTTTTTACCTTCCAACGTCGCAAATCTACGATCTTACCATCACAACGCTCGTCCTCGAAGCTCTGTCCCCGGCAACGGCGCCAAAATTTGGTGTAGCTCAAACGTAAGCACCACCTCCTTTACTTGTCAATCCGCAGAGACGTGAGGACCGGTATGAAGACCACGAGCAAGTGAAGGCACAAGTGCGTGAGTGAAAGCACACAAACATGCACACACATACACACACACGCGCACAAAGTAAGATCAAAGAGAGGAACAATGGAAAGCTTCGATTGCAAAAGAGTTCTCTTACAAAAGTTCTATTCTCTAACAAGCTAACCTCAAAAATGAGCTCTCTAGCTCTTTTTATAGTTTTTTGACTAGTTTTGGCCCTGTCCAGACCTAGTGTCCGGCCTAGTTAAAAATTAGGTTCCAGGGCTTATTTGAGGGCTCAAACGAAGTCTAAAAATTATGAAAATTGGTATGATGGTACTTCTAATACTCCTCAAGCTCGAGGACTCCTCGGCTTGAACAAAATGGAGTTACTAAAAATAGATAATGGTATTTACAATGGTTTCTAGTGATGAAAATCACTATTTTTGTAGGGGATTCTTCTGAAAATTTGACATACACTTCTTGGAGCTCCCTACTTGCTCTCTCTTCTTCTATGTCCACTTCTTTGATGTGCTTCCATGCTTTGTCCTTGACCTTGAGCCTCAACAATCCCAGAAGCGGACTTAGGTGACCTGGAGCAAGGAAACTTGGGTGTAGAACCTAGAACCCCCCGAGGCAAATCTGTTCTCACTAGGATTATCACACTAGAGTGGATTCCCCAAGACAATAAGAGCATAGATCTGCTCCTGAACCGAGAGACTGATGAAGCCTTTTGGAGGTATAAATCTAATCAGCCAAATGAGATGGGAACAATCATGATATATGAGTTCAAGGATCCTGATAGCCCAGGCAGAGTGACCTACTTAGATCACACCTCAGAGAGGATCTTTGTGGTTACAGAAAATGATAGGCACGCTTACACTTGGAAAGGTGAATTTGTTTCCCCCCAACCAAGATCTAATGTATCCTATGGACATCCCGGAGCTGGAACATCCCAAGCTCATGGAGCTCAAAGAGACAGACATAGAGATAGACCTGAGGTAAGCTTTGCCAACCTAGTGGGAAGAGAAAGAACGAGAACGGAAACAAATAGAGCAGAATCTGAGGGACTTAGAGCCTGAAGGAACCAAAGGAATGCTGATGATTTCCCTCTGCCAAGGACTAGGGAACACACCCGAACCTTGAGACCTACACAGCTGGTTAGGTCCATGAAGAACTATCTCGATGGCACTGGAGACCCTTATGATCATGTGGTAGAATTTAGGCAAGTCTTGAGAGTTGAACAAGTGGAGGACCTATTCACGCAGTATAATGCCTTTGGTCTAACCCTTAGGAACACCGCTCTTACGTGGTTTCAATCACTAAACGAGAGGCACTTTAGAAACATAGATCCACTTCTAGAGGCTTTCATTATTGAATTCTCTAAGAGTGGCATCAGGCATAATACTTCCTCACTGATTCATAGCTTCAAGCAAACCCCTCAAGAGAAGGTTAGACTTGCAGGAAGAAGGTTTAGGCAATATTTAGAGAGATGCCCTGTTTCTGAGTTACCCACACCGGCCAAACAAGTGGCATTATTCCTGGATGGATTGCTCAGTACCAAACTACGATCATATGTGTACTTGAAGGACCCTAGAACTATAGAAGAGTGTGTACGCATATGCATAGACATTGAAGATAATCTAGGGGAGGAATTAGAACTATCAAAAATCTACAAGGATTCAGATAGTTCTTCCAGCCTTAGTTCCACGCAATCCACCTCTATTGAGGAACTCGCGGACAAAGTAGCTCAAAAACTAGGTGTCACTAGCAAACAAATCCCAAGGTTTGCCCCACTAAAGAGGTGCTACACTTGCGGTGGTGACCATATGGCGAACGTATGTCCCATCATGGCTCAACCCCAAGTGAACCCTAGTAGCCAATATTGCACCATAGAACAGAGATACACAAATCACACACCATAGAACAAAGATACACAAATCACACAGCACAAGATTGCCCCTACAATAAGCAAGCAGTTAGGCAAACCTACCCTCAGCCCTATCCACAACAGGGAAGATACCAGAACCAATACCCTCCACAGCAATATGGTAGACCGCAGCAATCCTATCAACAACCCTACCAAAACCAACAAAGGCCTCAACCTGTGTTAGCTCAACAACCTCCAACCCCAGCTAATGTGATTCTTGTAAAGTATGCAGCAGCTGAGGAAAATTTGAATAGAGCTATAGTGCCAGTAACACCATTGCTTTCAGAAAGTGATCCTAGTGACCATAGCTTTGATTCTACACATATTGATAGTCCCCAGGCTTACTACATGCAATCTCCTGAACATGGTGAGTCCTACTACAGTGAAGAACTAAGTGAACCTAGTTGGGAGCCAGAGTACACAAATGTAATGTACACAAACCCTAACTCTAGACCCCAACCTAGGCAGGTAAGACCCCCATTCCCTAGAGGACCATGCTACAGATGTCAGGGAGATCACCTCATTCGTGATTGCCCCTTACCTCCACCTACACAACCCCAGTCAGTGACAATTCAAGCCAAGATTGTGGAAAGGAGCATCTCTTACGAGATTGTACAAAGAACCCCAATAATATGCCAAAAATTACTCCTATCAATGTTATTGGGTTAGTTGTAGATTCAACAGGAAGTGTCACTTCCACTGCACCAGTACAAGTGATCACTAGAGCCCAGGCTTTGTAGCAGAACCCAGGAGTATGTCAAGAGAAGAGTGCGGAGGTTAGTGAAACTAAGAGCATAGCCAAGAAACGATCGAGAGCCTGGAGGGATAGCCGAGAGAGAATGAAAAGACAATGGTCTAAAAAGATGAGCGACTTAGAAGAAAGCATAAGAGAAACAAAAGCCAAAATTATTGAACTCACCTCAAACAAACTCTCACATACCACCACCACCCTCATTTCCATCACCATCTAATCCACCATCTGTCCACCTACCTAAGACCATCCCACCACCCCCTAGAGTAGGATCAGTGTTAGCTGACCCCACTCCTGAAGACATAGACATGATGCTTAAGGCATATCAAGCCAGAATCCAAGAAGGGCCAAACGTGACGGATCATGACAAGTGCTACCCTAGAGCTGACCTAGAGATAGAAAGAACCAAGCTTTGCGCAAAAATGGTCGCGTTGGCTCAGACTATGTTTGAAGCCAGTCGCCTCTTCAACTACTCTGGCTCAGCTAAGACACAATTGCACTTGGATGGACTATTAGAGAAGTTAGAGAGCATAATTGCAAGATCTGCCAAGGAAGAACAAAACCAAAGAAGAGATGAGGCAAGTAAACGAATAAGCATCCCCGGCCAGGAAGCTTATGTGCCCAATTCCACTGAACCAGACACCTCTTCTTCTATGAATAGGTTCACACCAGAATTCCTACGGGAGATTCAAGAAGACAAATGGGCTAAAGAAAGTGAAGTCCCACCTCCCATTGAACTTGTGGATGACGCACATGATCAATTCCCACAAGATATTCCCTCTATTTATGGAGAGCAGGAGAGTGCACAAAGTCAAGAGAGATTAGACTTCGACTCTAATTCTTTACAGGAATTACCCCACTTCACAGGCCCATGGGAAGCCAAGTCGACTTGTATGAGAGCACCCACAGTCATGGTAAGAAACGAAGACTCAGTCGTACCTAGGAATACGGAGGTAGTGAAAAACACTAAAGTGCAGTGCAACCTCACTTTAGAAGAGCTACTCAAAGTTAGGCCAGAGTTATGGAAACATGTAGCCAAACAAGTACCAGAGATAGCAAAATCCCGTTCCCAGGTAGGTTCTCATAAAAGAGTACGAGAAATTCCTCTAGACAAGATAGGAGATATGAGTGAAGGTGAAGAAGGAAACACCTATCTTCCCATTACCCATCAGGGGTACAAAACCAAGGCAATTCTAGAATCAGGGGCAGGAGTTGCTATTGCTACCACTTCCCTATGGAGTGTTGGGGCAAGCCAACACTTAGGCCCACGAGGATGAAACTGCAGATGGCTGACGGTCACATAGAAAGACCTTTAGGCTTGCTAGAGGGATTAACTCTCACCACATGCGGTGTTGAATTTGAGCATACTTTTGCCATATGTGATTTCAGCAAGAACCATGCCTATGAGATGATTTTGGGAAGACCATTTATGTGACAATTGCAAGTGGTCGAGGATTGGGGAACCAATTCCTTGTATTTGCAACACTTAGGTGTTACGACCAAAGTCAATCTCAAGGATTACTCTCATAGAGATGTACTGCCTATTCAATGGAAACCCATCCATAGAGCCAAGGATGACACGGAGTCTGTGCACTCCATAGGATCGGGATCCTCATGGATGCATGAAGACACTCACTAATGGATGTGTAAAGTGGCAGTGGAAGAAGAGAAGAGAGAAAATGCCAGACAGATAGGTGCGAAAGAAACCCATAGATCCATTCAAGACCCAGCTTATGCACCTGTAGTATTTCCTGATGAAGAATTTGAGCCTCATGGTTGGGCAGAAATTTTAGCAACCATGGATGTAGCCATCAATGAAGAACAATGGACACCCCACTGTGATGAGGATGGCTATGACATTTCAGTTTTCTCCATAGAGCCAATCATGGGAGATGCAGTTTTAGAAGAGTGTGAACCTAGCCCTGATGCATTTGAGGATGCAAGTGACTCCGATCTAGAGTCAATCATTATGGACCCACCTTTTGCATCAGATAAAGAATACTTCTATGAAGTAGAATTTCAACCCCAGAGGCACGAAGAGCTTACAAATGATGTAAGGTTAGCCACACATGTGACCCCTAAGGAAGAAGGAAAGAAAAGGAAGAAGAAAGAAGTCACACAAGAAGAGGAAGAATCTTTGTTTGAGGTCCCGAAAAATTTTAAGAAGTATGAGATAGATGATAGAAGATTCATGATAAGGATGCCTAAACGAGAGGCACAGTCAGGAGAGGCCTATGATAAAAAAGAAACCACCAAGAAAATAGTGGTAGCCCTAGAAGAAGGAGAGGAAAGGTGCACTTACATAGGACATGACCTGACGGAAGAAGAAGAGCGCGAATTGATAGCCTTGCTAAGAGAATACAGAGACGTATTCGCTTGGAGCTACAAGGATTTGAAAGGTGTAGACCCGGACATATGCTCACACACGATCCCCATGACCTCAGATGCCAAACCCTCTAAGCAAAAGCCATACACATACAATGATAATTATGCGGCCAAGATCAAAGAAGAGATAGATCGTCTGGTAGAAGCTGGATTTATCTATGAAATTGAGCACACTGAGTGGGTATCCCCCATTGTAGTGGTGCCCAAGAAGAATGGAAAGCTACGTGTATGCATTAACTTGAAGAAGGTTAATGCAGCCACAATTCGAGATAACTATCCACTTCCAATTACTAAGCATCTATTAGAAAGGGTAGCAGGCAAGGAAGTATACAACTTCCTTGATGGATTTTCGAGCTACAATCAAGTAGCCATAGCTCCAGAAGATCAGCATAAAACAGCTTTTGCCACAGAGTGGGGCATATTTGCCTTTAGAGTAATGCCATTTGGGCTTAGCAATGCTCCTGCAACCTTCCAAAGGCTAATGTGTCATGTATTTAAAGAGTTCTTGAGGAAGAATTTGGAAGTCTATGTTGACGACCTCTGTGCTCATTCCAACATTAGACAAACACATATACCAGAACTCAGGCAAATCTTTGACAAATGTAGAGAATATCAAGTCTGCTTGAACCTAGAAAAGTGTGTTTTCAGGGTCAGGCAAGGCAAGATTCTAGGACACATAGTGTCAAAGAATGGCATATCCACTGATGAAGAGAAGGTAAGAGCCATCGCAGAGCTACCTAGGCCAAAGAATGTCAAGGAAGTACACGCTTTCATGGGGCATTGTGGTTATTACCGACGGTTTATACACATGTATGCCATCATAGCAAAGCCTCTGTACGGAATTTTGACCAACTTTGAGTGGACTGATGAATGTGAGGACTCTTTCAATGAGGTCAAAAGGAGACTGTGTTCAGCACCAATCTTGACCACCCCAGATTGGAATAAGCCATTTCATGTTCACGTGGATGCATCCAATTATGCTATTGGATGTGTACTCGCACAACCTACGGGCGAAGGTAATATGGATCTTCCAATTGCCTATGCTAGTAGACAGTTGAATGCAGCTGAACGGAACTATATGTTAGACGGCCGCCGTTAAAGGTTAATTCGTCGTTTACGATTATCGTAGCTGTTAATTGCCTACCGCGGTCGTTAATTACTACTTCAACGCAACAATCCTTCGGAGACTCCAGAATCTGGTTCCATACCTGTGTACCAGATATTTCCGAGTCTCTCCCTTTTGCTCTGAATTCAATATGACCGCAGAAACTACACTGCCTCGAACCATGTGGGTCCTTGGGAGTGGTAGGGGTCTGTTAGACAGAGGCCCTGTACTATTTTCCCAATTCCTTACTCAACCGTAGTTGTGGCTATTCCGTCTTCGCTCAGGTTTCGTTCCTGAATAACTTCAATTAGACCAACATACTGGACTCAGAGTTCTCAGGCTGTTCTGCCATAGTGGTTGAGCAGTAGTCTGAGATTGCAGTCCAACACTTTTAGTAACTTAACACACAATCCTCCTTATCAGTTCACAAACTTACCGCGTGTCTACCTTTCAAATCGTAATTTCTACGGATCATAAGACGCATCGCAACCGTGTTGCCATTCTACGCGTACTTAGGTATTACTGGCGTTATCTTGAACACAGACTACGATACCAACTCAGTCCCTTACAGAGAATCCTACCAGCTCATGTCCATCCTTCACACTTACTTATTCCACCACAGGAATAGCAAATAGACAACACTCTAACACCTTACGCATAATCAAGTCACCTCAACTCGTTACCGAACAGACTCTCACAATCGCAGTACCGACTCGTAACACACAATGTATCACACATACACAGTCGAATGATTACACAGAGAAAGTGCACAGACAGGACAGAACCAAGACACTCTACTCGTTTGCACACAGTAGAAGAAGTAAAGTAACCCCAAAAACGGGAACTCTCACAATATATTCGCAACTTCCAAAAAACGGGGGGCGGGGGGGCTCTTTTTGATGCCCTCTCTGATCGCTTTAAATAGAGTTTTGTTACAAGGCTTTTACGCGAATCTTTCTTTACCGCGTACTTTCAGAAGAGTTCTTTCTACATTAAAAACCTCTGTCTAAGTACAATTGTCCTTTGTTCGGCGGCCGTCTAACACTGGCACGCACGGTGGACTCGAACCCGCAAGTGCAATACTGTAGGTGATATCCTTTTTCCTGGGGCTATGCATCAGAAAGACTCTGGTTAATCGTTCATAATGTCCATATCCTGCGGGTGATTCTGCAACTATCTTCCAATCCCGAATATGTCGCTGTACGTGGTAGGTCGTCTCTTTCTCCATAATTTCTTCAAACTCGTATAGCTGGTCTAGTTGCCTCAAGGACTCAAAACTTTAGATACTCGCAGCTCTTCCTTTAAATAGTTTTTTGAACATCTAAGCCCTTCTGAAAACATGTCGATTTATACATATAATAAGAATCTACTCTTGATTTCGTTGTTACCTGGGCCCTCTTTCTTGATCTTGTGCTTTAAGCGCTTCGTGTATGGAGTCAAAGTACCCTCTGTGCTGTTGAATCCATGTCTTCTGCAGAAGTCATGTAACCATACAGTATCCTATCACCACCTGGCTGAGATATCCATTTATATTGTCTGTCGGTCCATGCCAGGAATTAACGCCCCAATCCTTTCTGATCGCACTTGTTCTAGTGGCGGAACAAGTCCACTGTCCCCAGGGTGACTTAGCAAACTGTAGGAGTCCCATCCTCTGGTGATGTTGTCGAAGTTCTTTGATATTCTCCATCAAATCCTCGTCATTATCCTGTTCGTTTCGCCTGTCGTCTTCCGAATCGCTAGCCATGATCACTTCTCCCGAGTCGCTGGAAATGATCAATTCTTCCCCGCAGTTGTATGCGCACTTCATCACTCCCCGTCTTGCTTTTGTCTGCATCGGCACCATCCTTGACGCTACCTTGCTTCATCACCCTTTCCGGCCACCATGAAGAGCGTTGTCTTTCAGTCTTGTTCCACACTAAGTCACACAGCGTACGCCTAGTGTCTTGCCAGCTCGATCGAAGCCACTGTGATGTAGTATCGGTTGTAGTCTCAACACCGTTTGGTGTAAGTGTGCGTTCCCGGGTATTCGTATTTATAAGTGAGAGACCTTAAGCTGCCAGTCGCTAGAATGATGATATTCCATTCTGATATGACATTTTAGGCTGCTTACCGAGATTCTCGAATCAAGAATCATCATTCTGGAGACTGGTGCTGGACTTGGAACGTCTTTTACATGTGTGAAAGTATTATGCACAAAAAATCATGACTTCTAATACTAACTTTCGGACTTAGTATTATCGGGTCCTCGGGCCTCGTACCCGCAAGTACCTACGGTTCGGATACTATACCTTCTAAATACATACTTCTGGCAAGCCTAAATGTTCGGGTAATTTTCTTTTTGAGGGTTTCTAACATTTGTACTATGGTGGTAGGTTCTAATAATTGGGCGTCGGTTCTTACTGCACTAAGGGCTATGGCTTGAGTTAACAAAATTTCAGCTTGGGTTTGAAGAAAAGCCTCCTGGAGATAGAAGTCGTTGGCTAGTGCCGCATCTCGGGCTGTCGTTATTTCCACTAGTTTGTTCTGCATTTCTCTGATGCACTCCTTCTGGTTGCGTATCTGGTTGTCGTTGCGTTCAAACTGTTGATTTTGGAATGCCAGACTTTTCTGCAGTGAATCTCGTTCTCTGCGCGTTCTTGCAATATCCTTTTGATATTGGCTTTCCTTTATTAATTGTTTTTTGAGAATGCTGTTGACCGCGTCGGCACATTCTTCGGCTCGCCGTAATCGTTCTTGAACTTCGGCAGCTTCTTTCTGTTGCTCCTGCATCGTCTGGGTGGTTTCTTGTAATTGACGCTTCGTGTCTACGATCAGTTCTTCGAGAGAGACGTTGATATTTGCTTGTTCTTGAAGGGCGGCCTTCAGTGTCCGAATTTCCTCATGTGCATCGTGTATAAGTTTGTCTTTAGCAGCTATCTGGTCCAGGGCTTCATCTCGTTGTTGTACTAGCGTCTGTTCTATCGAAACTCGTGCTTCGAGTTCTGCTAGCTGTGCCCGCAGTTGATGATTTTCGGTTTTTACGGCATCAATTTCTTCCTGGAGGGGGGCGATGTCGGCTTCCAGGGTATCTACCTTGTGCTGGTATTCGCGTTTCAGGTGGTCCGTGGCTGCCGAAAATTGGGCGGGTAGCTGGTGTGATAACTGGATGAGGTACTGCCCCATGGCGGCAAGTTCCGAGAGTGCGTTCGGTGGTGGTGGTGGTGGACGACGAGGTTGAGAGGATGTGTCGGTGAGGAGTTGCTGGGAGTTTGGTGGAGAGTAGTTGGGGGAGGAAGAGGAAGATGCTGTGGGTTCATCGGTGGGGGGAAGGGGTGGTTCAGGTGGGGGTAGGGGTTTGGCAGGAGGTGATGTAGGGAGGACGGTGTCTGAGGGGTTTACCTTGGCGAGTGTTTCTGTCTGGTTGATGGCGTCGATGAGTTGTTCCAGGGCTTTGGTGGCCGATTCCTGTTCATCCTGGTGCTGCTCCGACTCTTTTTCTGTGGATACTAGTTCCGTCTCTGCTTGATCCGGCTGGTCTGGTTGCTCCGTCGATGTTTCGATGTGTGTGGTGGTGTCGTGGTACGTTTCTTCTTGGTCGTCTGGCTTGGTCTCCTGATCTTTTCCGGCGGATCCTTGGACTTCACTCTCCGAGGAGCTGACCCGAATTCGCTTGGTACGGAAGAGCTGATTAATTTCTTCGTCTTCTTCTTCGCTGTCCTCGATTGGTTGGGCGGACTCTTCGTGTCGAAGTGTGGGGCCTGCGGGTGGGGGTTGCGCGGCGAGGATGGTCGGGAAGAGGAAGGAGATGATGTGTGGAAGGCGAGAGCGGGGGGAAGAACCCTTTTGGAGCTGTTTTACGATAGCTACACATTCTTTATGGATTCTATGGAAGAAATAGGAGGCAAAATTTACCGGTTCGCGGGCAGCTAAATCTAAGGCAGAGTAGAAGGGGCGAGAGATGCCATAAGTTCGTTTCTGCAGGTTAAGGATGGCTACAAGGAACTGGAGGGCGGATCGCTCGGGTTCGGGGCGACATAGGATGGCGTATTCGTTTGATGAGGAACGGGGAAAGAGTTCGGCCATACGGGCTACAGTGATGGTAGGGCCATTTTCGCGACCTTGCGGGGTGAGGCGGTAGGCGTTGGCGAAGGCTTGGAAGGTGATGACAGTTCTGTGTGGGAGGGAAAGGAAGGCCCACTGTCGTGCGGTGGCGGAGCTTTGGGCAATGGCTTGAATGATCTGTGCGGAGAAGGGATGGGTTTCCACTGAGTGCCAAGGCAACTCAGCGAAGTTGGCCAACCCTCTGCATCTCAGGTATTCGCCTACATCTGTAGGGATGCCTTCGCGGAAAGAAGCGTAGTTGGCTAGAGCTTCCATGGCGTTCACAGTGCACAGAAAACACAGAATACACAATCACGAAAACACAATAGCGGTTTTTGGCGCAACTCAGGGGTTTAAATATGTAGAACACGGTGTGGAGGTGAGGATCATTGTGTGGTGCGGGAACGATATGGTTTGCATGCTGGCATGCGTACTGAGTGATCGGTAGGGAGAGGCGGCTGGTATCATAAAGATCTGTACAAAAGACGGCTAAAAGCAAAACGTATAAATTTGTACAAAAACGTGGCTCGTCGCCGAATAATTAAGGCGTACTGGTCGTGGGATAATACGGTCGCAACTTCGATCCATTAATTACTTTTGGAAGTGGAATTTCGGTCAACGTAGTCAACCGAAAAGTTGCCGGACCTACTTGTGCTGAGATCTTGAAAGGGCCGAATCATCGTAGTTTGAATTTTCCTGCTGCTCTGTCCGATTTTGCATTATAGAAGAGTACAAGCTGTCCTACCGAAAAGATTGGCGTCTTCAAATATCGATCGTGCGTCTTAGCCTGCCTTAGTTGAACTTCACGCATAGTTAAAAAACTGAGCCATCGGTGCTCATCGAGTGCTCTGAGTGCGTCCATTCGTTCTGTCAGTGAAGATTCTGGAAGCATCTTCTGAGTGATTGCTACCCGCAAACTTGGGATGACTATTTCCATGGGAGCGATAGCTTCTAAGCCATAAGCTAACTTGAAAGGTGTCAGGCCTGTGGTTACTTTATATGTAGTTCGGTATGCCCATAATACTGCAGGTAGTAGTTGATCCCATCTTTCCGGTGTTTCCATGATCAATTTCCGGAGGATATTTAACAGTGCTTTGTTTGTACTTTCAGCTAGTCCATTGGCACGTGGATAATAAGGAGAGCTAAATTTATGTGTGACTTGGAAGGACTGTGTGAGAGCCTTCATTAAATTGTTTACAAAATGAGTACCTTGATCTGAGACAATTTCCAGTGGTAAACCAAATCGTGGAAAGACATCCGTGAGTAGGCATTTTGCTACCGTAACTGCTGTAGCAGATCGCAAAGCCCAAGCTTCTGCCCATCGAGTTGCGTAATCTGTGCAAGTCAGTATGTATCGATTGTTACTGGATACTGCTGGAGGTGTAATTGGCCCGATAAAATCTAAACCCCATTTCTGAAAAGGTTCTAATGGTAAGATGGGTTGCAGGGGAAAAAGATGCCGTTGTAAGGGCTGACCAGTTCTTTGGCAAACATCGCATTGTCTAACAAACTGTGAGATATCTCTGTACATAGTTGGCCACCAGAGTCCTCCTTGTAGAATTTTCCGGTGAGTTAAGTCTGCTGCAAAATGGCCACCGGAAGGGATTGAGTGAGCCAGAGTGATAACTGAGTTAACTTCATGTGGTGGAATACAGCGAAGTAGGATTCCGGTATGATCTGTATAATACAGTTCTCCAGCAACTAACCGAAATCGGCGGCTAACAACTGCGATTTTTCTTCGAACTGCCTTGGCAGTCTCGGCTGGAAGGCGTCCTTCGGTGAGGAAAGTTAGAATCTGATCATAGTATGTAGGTGGTGTTTCTAAGTTGGGTGACTCATCCGGTAGTGGTTCAGCATTATAAATCGCAGGAGTCGTGTCATCTATTCCTATCGGAGCTTCACCGGAATCTAGGCGTGATAAGAAATCTGCTAAGGCGTGTGCATTTCCGGGTCGGTGAATGACATCATAATCGAATTCTTGTAAAAGTAGCACCCATCGTGCCAATCGTCCTCCTAAGTGCTGCTGTCTTACTAGATAAACAAGGGCAGCATGATCCACATGGAAGGTAAATTTACGACCTAGTAGATAATGTCTGAACTTTTTGATTGAGTAGATTAGTCCTAGACATTCTCTTTCCGTGGTGGAGTAGTTCTTTTCTGCAGGCGCAAGTCTTCTACTGGCGTAATAAACAGGGCGAAACCACTTGTCTGTTTGCTGCATCAGAATACTGCCTATTGCAATATCTGAAGCGTCAACAAAAACATGGAACGGATTGTCCCAGTCCGGTGGTTGTAGAATTGGAGCGTGCGTCAGGAGATACTTGAGTCGATCAAATGTAGTTTGACATTCTTCAGTCCATTCAAACTGTCGGGGAGTTTTTGTGATTAGCTTGTTCAGAGGTACTGCTAGGTGAGCAATCCACCGTAAGTGTCTGCCATGCCATCGTATTTGACCCATAAAACGCATTACTTCCTTCGGAGTTGTGGGTATCGGGGCTTCTAAAATCGCTAAAATCTTATCGGGGTCCACTTGAATGCCTTGAGCAGATACGATATGCCCAAGTAGTTTACCACACGAAACGGCAAACACGGATTTGCCAGGATTAAGGCAGAGTCTATATTCTCTACACTTCTGAAAGCAGCATCGTAAGTGAAACAAATGGGCTATCATCTTCCCAAAGATTGAGAAGTCGTCGAGGTAGACTTGCATGAATGAAGTGAGATAAGGAGAAAATATCTCCTGCATACATCTTTGAAATGTGCTTGGCGCATTTCTTAATCCGAACCACATTACTGTACAGGCAAAAACACCCCAATTGGTAATGAAGGCAGTTTTTGGTATATCTTCTTCAGCCATTCTAACCTGGTTGTATCCGCTGTATCCATCTAAAAATGAATACATTTCATGACCTGCGACTCTATCGAGCATGGTATCCAAAAAGGGGATCGGGAAAGGATCTGGTACTGTTGCTGCATTTAGTTTCCGGTAATCCACACAGATTCGTAACTGCTTGTTTTTCTTTGGCACGATCACGATGGGTGAGATCCATTCAGCGTGTTCTACTGGTACAATGAATCCGACTTTTAATAGTCTATCAAGTTCAGCTTTTACTTGTGATGCATAATGGGGGTTCATTCTATAGCTGGGTTGTCTTTGCGGTTTCACTTCTGGTTTCAACATGACCCTGTGTTGATAGATGCGCGGATCTAATCCTTTCATGTCTTTGTAATCCCATGCAAAGACGTCTGCAAATTCGCGAAGAAGTTTAATCAAATCGGCCTTAAATGTTTCCGGTAAGTTCTGCCTTATCTTCACAGGTCGTGGGTGGTCTCTATCTCCTAGATTGTACGTGATCAGCTGGTCTTCTGGAATATAAAATTGTTGAGGTTTCTCTTTATCATCTGTTGGTTTGAACAGTGGCTGTAATTCGTCGTCATGGGTTGAGGAAGTATTTTCCTGGACCGAATTTCCGGTGATAGCTACTACTGTACATATTGACGTGTTCCAGTTATCTATGACGGATTGTAGGTCAACAGTTCCTAGAGTCATTAAATCGGCGTTACTCTTCAGAAATTGCTCTTCTTCATCATCTGACAGTCCATCTAACATGTGAACTGGTTCAGCAAAGTATGGTCGGGCGTGAGGTTCGCAAGATTGCATAGCATCTAGTTTCACCACATATTTACGATGGGCATCCTTAAACGTAAGCTCTTGTGCAGACCAGTCCTGTATTACCTTCGCATGCTTCAGCCAAGGTCGGCCGAAAAGAAGATTGTAATCCAAAGTGGATTCGGGTAGATCTAGTATGACAAAAGTCATCTTGAAGGTTGTACCTTGTAGAGTGATTGGTATATTCCGCACAAGTCCTACAGGATGGACTCTCGATTGATCCGCCATTCGAACAAAGAATTGCACTGGTTCAATTTCGGTCCAGCCTAGCTTTTTGCATAATGCTGCGGTTGCAATGTTTACGCCTGAGCCTCCATCAATCAATACTTGCGTGATCTTTTGGTTCTTATACCATACTGTGATCAAGGGCACTGCGTGGTCAATCGCAGCATCAGGTTCCGGTTGAACGGCGGCTGTCGTAGGAATGCAAGAAGGTACTGGACTGAATTGTTGCTGAAACTGTTGTCGGATCCCAGGCACTAAGGCTAGAAGTTGGCCTAGAGGTAGCGTGATGGATGCCTTGGACAAAATTTCCCAGGCCTGTTGAGCTTGATTGTCTTGTTCTTTTGGACTTGCAGTCTCTACTGACGCAGAAATGTCTGCTGTTGTTTCTGCTGATGACGTTGGCCCTACTGATGCATCCTTTTGTGTTGTGTCGTCCTGTGATGAAGAAGCCTGAGTCACCGGAATAGGTTCAGGGAACACTGGTGGTTCTGTTGTGGTCCAGTGACTGGCTTTGTTATACATCCTTCGTTGTTCTTGTATCCCTGGTTCAAAGATTTCTGCTGCCGACTGAAGTTGTTTACCAGAACGGGTCTGGATTGTAGCAGTCTGTGTCTCAAGCGGTGTAATTGTCACCATGTTGGCCATTGGATTCTGGCGTTCCTTCCTTCTTTGATCATACTCTATTGCGTCCTTACAAAACCTTCTAATGTGGCCGAATTCGCCACAAAAATGGCATCGTGGAGGTGGTAACTCAGGTTTTTCCGGTGGTGGTCCATTCTGCCATCGGTTGGCATTATAAGTGTTGTTTCTCTGTCCTCGATAGTTCCGATATCCTTGTTGTTGATTGTTTCTCTGTTGCGGAGGCACATAGCGATTTACTGGTTGGCCATGTTCTTGGATGACTGCATTGACGGTTGCTGTCCCTTGTATCCTAGCGTTGTAGATACAGTTTCCGGTGGTGTGTCCGGTAGTGTTGCAGATAGCGCAAAACACTTGGTTCAGTGCACAGTTGGTACTTGTATGCCCCGAATTTTTGCATGTGGTGCAATATACTTGCCTGGTGATATCTTCAGCCGTATTTTTGTTTGTTTTTAGCCATTCCAAGTCTTCCGAAAATCCACCAACCTTGGATTCTAGCTGTAGAGCCATTGCAATAACGGCATCCAAGGTCATAGCTCCGACACATCTTATGATCATGATCTGCTTCAGTTGTGGGGTTAATCCATTGATAAACCATTGAGAGATGACATCATCAGGTAGATTAGCGTGAGCCTGTGGTATCTGCTGTAAATGTGTTCTAAAGAGGGTAGCGTACTCCTGGACGGTCTGATTTACCTTCTGTCTGTTGTTCTGTAGATACTCAAAGATTTCAGCGGGATTCTTCTTCAGTCTGAATCGCTGTAAAAAGGCGTCTCGTACTGCATCGTAAGTACCGAAATGATTGATATCATATTCCGTGAGCCATCTCGCCGCTTCATTGATCAGTGTCGATTGAAAAACAATGGCCTTATACGCCTGATCTGGTGGGTGGTTAAGAACTGCATAACTTATCTCGAACGTCCGTACGTGGGCGTCTGGGTCGTCTCCTGGGAATCCACCGAATTTCGCGTAGGTTACTCCTGTTGGAGGTGGCCTTGGCGGTCCTAGTTGTTGTTGTTGATGGTGTTGTTGTTGGTGTTGCCCGCTCATTGTGAAGGGTTCAGGGTTTCCTTCTATATCTCGGGATTGATCGGGTGAACTATCGGGACTTGTATCGCCGGATGGTGCGTTTTCCGGTGTACTATGTCGGCTTAAGATGCTTCGGATCTCTGTTTCAAACAGCTTTCCTTCCTTCTGGATGTCTAATATTCGAAATCTTTCTTCCAAACACGAAGGTCGAGTTGATGATTCCGCAAAAAAGGCTAAACCCTTGCCAGCGATCGGTGATTCTATTACCGGAATCTCACCGGAATGAACCGAAATTGGGCCAGAATGCCCTGTTTTACTACTTTTACCGAATTTTTCTAACGTATTTCTGACCGTGGATAACTCTAAATCTTTATCTGATATTGTTAGACTAGGTTCCAACGGCGTTTTGATAGAGTCTGGTCTTGCTATATCTTCGATATGCTGGGTCGAAGTAGCATCAGAATGTATCAAAGGCGTTGACCGTTCTACCGGAATATGACCGGAATTACTTGTAACGTTTCTACTTTCCTTGACCACTTGGTCAGATTTAATTATGCCTACTTCTTCCGAGGCTATCTTTTGGGATTTTCGTGCTCCAGTCTGACGATTCTTAGGATATGTTTCGCCCGATCGAGTGACCGGCATGTATCATTGTCCAGTGATACTATTCGAGCAGTTCGCAACAATCTGGGTCTGTTGCTACTGTTAGTGAAGAAAATGTTGCTGGATGTTTGCTTCTTACAAACCGTTAGCACTCTAGTGCCACTGTCTCACAAGTGACTCGTAATCAAATGCTACTTTACCGTAGAGACTGGTAATCAGTTGCCATTTTCTCGCAGGCACCTGGGCCAGAGAGCTGGCAGGCGGATGCCACTTTCCCACAGACGGCGCCAAATGTTAAAGGTTAATTCGTCGTTTACGATTATCGTAACTGTTAATTGCCTACCGCGGTCGTTAATTACTACTTCAACGCAACAATCCTTCGGAGACTCCAGAATCTGGTTCCATACCTGTGTACCAGATATTTCCGAGTCTCTCCCTTTTGCTCTGAATTCAATATGACCGCAGAAACTACACTGCCTCGAACCATGTGGGTCCTTGGGAGTGGTAGGGGTCTGTTAGACAGAGGCCCTGTACTATTTTCCCAATTCCTTACTCAACCGTAGTTGTGGCTATTCCGTCTTCGCTCAGGTTTCGTTCCTGAATAACTTCAATTAGACCAACATACTGGACTCAGAGTTCTCAGGCTGTTCTGCCATAGTGGTTGAGCAGTAGTCTGAGATTGCAGTCCAACACTTTTAGTAACTTAACACACAATCCTCCTTATCAGTTCACAAACTTACCGCGTGTCTACCTTTCAAATCGTAATTTCTACAGATCATAAGACGCATCGCAACCGTGTTGCCATTCTACGCGTACTTAGGTATTACTGGCGTTATCTTGAACACAGACTACGATACCAACTCAGTCCCTTACAGAGAATCCTACCAGCTCATGTCCATCCTTCACACTTACTTATTCCACCACAGGAATAGCAAATAGACAACACTCTAACACCTTACGCATAATCAAGTCACCTCAACTCGTTACCGAACAGACTCTCACAATCGCAGTACCGACTCGTAACACACAATGTATCACACATACACAGTCGAATGATTACACAGAGAAAGTGCACAGACAGGACAGAACCAAGACACTCTACTCGTTTGCACACAGTAGAAGAAGTAAAGTAACCCCAAAAACGGGAACTCTCACAATATATTCGCAACTTCCAAAAAACGGGGGGCGGGGGGGCTCTTTTTGATGCCCTCTCTGATCGCTTTAAATAGAGTTTTGTTACAAGGCTTTTACGCGAATCTTTCTTTACCGCGTACTTTCAGAAGAGTTCTTTCTACATTAAAAACCTCTGTCTAAGTACAATTGTCCTTTGTTCGGCGGCCGTCTAACATATACCACCACCGAACGAGAAGGATTAGGCATGGTATATGCAGTTAAAAAGTTTAGACACTATTTGCTTGCAAATAAGTTTAAATTTTTTACCGATCATCACACATTATTGTACTTGGTAAACAAACCATGCAATATAGGCCGATTAGTAAGATGGTTTCTCTTACTAATGGAATATGACTTTGAGGTCGTGGTGAGGAAAGGGAAGACTCACTTGAGAGCAGACCATCTATCTAGGCTCACATCTGGAGAAGCCGCACAAGGAGTATCAGATGACCTTCCTGATGCTTACTTGTTTAATTTGGAAGTTATACCTCAGTGGGCTAAGCCATTAGCGCCAGTATTGACATACGGGCCTAACCACCCAGTCATAAACACTCAAGGTAGAGAGGTAGTAAAAGCCCAGAAGTACCACATCATGGCAGGAAGCATGTACAAACAAACAGATCAAGGGATCCTAGCTTGTTGTGTGGAAGAGGATGAGTACGCTAAATGGTTGCAATTGGCACATGTAGGTGCATTAGAGCAACACTACTCAAAACAACGAACCCTACAGACACTAAGGAGACTCGGAGTGCATTGGCCTACTATGGAAGCTGATGTACATAAGATGTGTAAAGAATGCCTAATCTGTTGCACTATACCACCTGTGGCACATGCCACTTTGCATCAAGTGTCCATAGTGCCAGATTGGAGTGAACCATTAGTAGCCTTCTTGAGGACAAAAACATTCCCTCAAGATATGACACTGGCGAGACAAAGAAGTCTAGAACAAGAAGCCCTAGGTTACTCACTCATTGGTGATAATCTATATAAGCGTGGTAAAGATAGTTACCTTAGACTCTGTGTTCATGAGAGTGAATATTTATAGATCTTGGAAACTACTCACCAAGGTGTAGCAGGAGGACACTTTGGACCAGATCGGGTGATCAAGGCAATACTATTTGCGGGCTTCTGGTGGCCGACCCTTCACATGGATGCACATACCTATGTGAAACGGTGTGATGTTTGTCAGAGAACTCAGTACCCTATACGCAAGGATGAGATGCCACTGAAACCTATGATGGGTGGACGTGCATTCTCTAAGTGGGGAATAGACTTCGTAGATCCTATTAATCCCCCGGCTAAGGGTTCACATGCTGAATACATCATTGTTGCCACTGACTATCTAACAAAGTGGGTAGAGGTAAAAGCTACGACAAAGAATGATGCTCAGACAACTGCTAAGTTCCTATTTGAGAATGTGTTCACAAGATACGGGCTACCTATAGAGCTGGTAAGTGATAGAGGTAGTACTTCTTGAATGAAGTTATTGAAAATCTGCTCCAAGAGTTCTTGGTTGTACACAAGAAGTCTGCCCCCTATCACCCATAGGCTAATGGGCAAGCCGAAAGCACAAACAAGATTCTATGCAATGTGCTTACCAAATTGGTGAATAATAAACACTCTGATTGGGACAAATAGCTACACCATGCTGTTTGGGCATACCGAGTGGCCTATAAAATGATACTCCAAGCCACACCCTTTCAGATGGTATTTGGCCAAAATGCGGTGCTACCTCTGGACTTCTTGATTCCCACATTGAGAATAGCACAGGAGCATGAGTGGACGGGTCATGAACTCTCTTCGAGAATTTTTGACCTTGAACGATTAGGTGAAACTAGACTAAGAGGTACAACAGGAATATATGCAGCTAAGAAACGACAGAAGGCGTACTTTGATGCCCATGTTAAGGATAAAGGATTAAAGGCCAGAGACTTAGTTTTGGTATATACTCTGAAACAACATGCGAGAAAGCTAGAAAAACGTGGTTACGGACCTATGATCATCAACAGGATTTCAACTAGTGGAGCAGTACAACTAGCCACTTTAGAAGGCGATATTCTCCCTAGCTACATAAGCGGATGCAGAGTCAAGTTATATCAAGAACCTCTCACGGAGGAAATGCTCAATCGACTCAACACTGCCAAGAAACGTAAAGAAGAGGAAAAACGAGTTCGAGAAGAAGCTCAGGCAGAAGCCTTGGAACACATCCGAAAAATGAAGATGAGAAGACAAGGACGAGATCACCCAAGGAGAGATGACTATGCGAACCCAGGATATCATATGGCTATGTGTAAAGTCTTAAGTGTAAGCCCCCATAGAATAGTTGACCGACGTCCTTTTGTAACCTTGGGGATAGGACAAGGAAAGGGTGCAAAGACTGCACGGGCCTTGATTGACTCAGGTGCAACCACTAGTGCCGTTAAACTCTCTTACTGTCAAGAATTGAAGTTAAAAGTCAATCCTATAGAGGCATATCTCATAGGATTGGGAGGTGTGGAAACCCCTTGCATGGGCGAGCTGGAACTTCCCCTCTCCATTCAAGATGTTCTAATGACAGTTAAAGTACTAGTGTGTCAAGATGAGGATCTCATAGAGCCTCTGGTCTTGGGTCAAGACTGGATCTATGACCATGCAGTCAACTTAAACCTAAGAAGTGGACTGATTCAGGTATGGGTAAATCAGAGTCGAATTACAATTGAGTTAGATAATGGAACACTCAAGGAACTAGGAAAGGCACAGACTCCTGGTCCTTCCAGGGGTACACATGAAGTTGACCATGCTGTTCTTGTCCAAAGCTATGTGATGCAGAGGAATGGTGATCTCAATAAAGAAGTCAAGGACTCAACGGAACTCCCCTCTTTTCCAAAGGCCAGAGGGAGGCAACAACCAAAGACAGATCAATTACTAAAGACTACCTATGCTGGAGGCCAAAAGAACGTGCGAAGCAGAATGACTCAGCCACTGAAACAATTGTGGGTGCGAAAAGGCGAGCGGCCTATTACACTCAAGCGACAACAACCATCTCAACTTCCTATTAGTAATCAACGACATGATACTAATAAGAAGACATCCAAAACTTCTTTTGAGGAAGTGAAATCTATCTGGGTACCCAAGAAGTCGCTTAAGGCTAGCCCACAATCAAGACAAATTTGGGTGCCTAAGGCTTGCTTGCGGGCTCAACTAGTCACGCACGAATCACATCATACACGACAGGGTTCACTCACTCAAAGAGCCGTTACCCACTCTTGTTTAATACACACGAACACACAGTCGCCCAAAAGCACGAACAGACTCACTTGTAAATGGGTCCCAAAAAGGCCTCATTCCCAAGCAGACATACTCATAAAGCCCTCCAAAGTCGCCACTAAACCAAAACCGAAAGCCATCCATTGTGTTTGGCAGCCTAAAACTTGTAATAAAACCCCCGAACCCCATGTGTAAATTCATCCTCACTTGCTAACTACATCACTCATACACTGCATCTTTCCATCTAGCTCGTAGGACTATCCATTCATTAACTACACACACAATCATCGAGCACTCACTGACCCACTAACCCATTACTCACCTCATGATAATGTTGTAACGGGGACAAAAAGTGTTCTATCTTGTCCATTACAATATTAACGCATGATTCTATATTCTCACAGAACCAACAAGCAAGCAATAACAATGGCAGAAGCAGGAGGCGCCAGTTCCCAGGCAGGGTCTAGCGCACAGATTGTGGACATTGAAACCCTCCTCCTTGAACCACCACTCACCAAGAGGCCTCAAGAACTTCAAGCGGTGCATGTGCTCCCTATTCAGGACCCTCATCAGGGACACACTTCTCAAGTGGGGAAACACGCTCATTGGTTTAGTGATGTCGCAGGGCCATTGGGTGATGACACCTACTTCTGGGAAGCAGAATTCGAGTTCAATGGCAAATGGGGATGCTTCTTCACTCGCGAATTTGAGAACTATCAGAATGCAGAAGTAATGCGATTGGTATGGACCAAAGCGGGCTTGGATAGCTATTTCAGGGCACATTTGCCTAAGCCAGATTTCCTACGCTGCTCCTATTTTATCAGTACCATCACTCCTAGCAAGGCCAAGGGAGGTGATAGTACTTTTGTGCTACCCTCACTATTGCCAGGCCACGAACTCAAGAGATTCAAACTGACCCTCAATTTGGTACGGGAAGCATTGAACATGCAAGGTATGCATATTCCCACTGAGAAAGAAACGTTGGTTCCAGGCAGGATGAAGCATAAGGATCTCAATAAATTGAAGGACATGGTAGCAATGACACCTACCATTGCTCTCCACCTACGAACGATCATGCAGCATTTTGCTTTTCCCGCCCAAGAACGCTTCACTATGCCACCAAAAAAGATATGGTTTAGCTTGTACCTAGTGGAGACAGAGAATCTCACCATCAATATACCACACTGGATCATCAATCAAATACACCTAGCCCATCAACGGTGGAATAAGAAACAGAAAAATGTACTTCATGGATGCTGTTCTCTCACAAGAATAATTTACAGGTGCTTAGCGTACGACGTGCCCATTCAAAGAGCACTAGTATGGTCCAGGGCCCAAGAGTTCCAAAGATGGCTATCCCCGACGGGTCCTCCATCGAAGAAAATGAGAGGGGGAGTTCAATTACCCTGTGCTCAAGCCAGGGGAGCCACCACCACCCCAGAAGTTACCCCTCCACAAACGAGGCGTGTCCGACCATTTACCATTCGCCTACCCAGACCAAGTGCTGAAGGACCCAATCTGGTGTTCCCTCCGATTCCATCCAACTTGGAGTTCCCACAAGGTTACACCCTTGCTGATTTGACAGATGAAGAAATTGCCCGTTTGATCAATGAGTCTAACCTGGAGACAGAAGCAGAGCAGACCCAAGGACAACAACCTACTACTACAACTTCAGCTCGGACCCAACCGGGAGTAGTCTAAGTAGAAGAGGATGAAGAAGAGACAGAGGAAGAAGAGGCAAACGAGGAGTATGATCAGGAATATGACAAACTTTCAGAACTAGCAAGTGCCCCGACATACTCGGCTCAAATAAAAAGATTATATGAAACTATGAAGCGAGTCCAAGAACAACACAAACTGTCGCTCGAGACAAGAAAGATGATCATGAGCCAAATGTTAGCCGAGGAAGGTGTGGATGACATGTTTATATAATCGATGAACCTGCACGCAGACGCAGTAGGCTTAGATGAGGCTGTTCATGCAGCCATGACTTATATTCATCGATTTGAGAAACGAGTGCCTACTCGCCCCATGTGATCCGGCAAACAAATCCACATCAATGTATCAGAACCAGGAGGTAACACACAAACAGAAGCACATCAGGCGGAACCACTCTCACCCCCCACCTCACCTCTCACTACACAAGTCACCTCACCACATGGCACTACCACGCCTATTTCTGCCATTACCACAGTCGTCATGGGAATTCCTCTCTCTCCCGACATCCAATTCGGAGGAGTTACCATGCCCACTTTCACAACACTCTTCACAAATATTACATCCACCCCACCCACTGTTCCCATCTACACAGTCACACACATGTTCGGCACAATGGAAACATCACCAGCCACAGCACCACTCCCACCCCCCATGCAGCCTCAATCTCCCATACCCCCTCCACCTACCTCACCACTTGACTCCACAACATTCACAACTCCCTTCCCCTTCCCCGTTCCCCCACCATCTTCATCTTTCCCTGCATCGTTTAATGTAAATAGTATATTCATGGCATTAAATCAATGTGTGTATCAACTTCAGAGTGAGTATCAGGCTCTCGGAGACCGTCATCATCAACTGCCTACGAATCATCAACAACTACAGAGACGACTTACAATTATAGAAGAAGAAAATGCAGACCTCAATCAACGTTACACCACACTCGAGCAAGCTCATCAAACCCTCCTGGAGACACCCCAACCATCACAAGTGCCAGGTGTCAAACAACTCAAAGCCTTATTGGAAGTCTACCAAACAGATAATCTGAGAGTTCGACGAAATTTGACTCTACTCAGAAAACACATGGCTACAGCCCTTGAAGAAAACAAGCGTCTGCAGAAGCGAAACGAAGAAACCCTGGAAGCTGCCATGGAAGGCTCTCCCCATGAAATCGACCCAGAACAATTCAAAGCAGTTCCCTCAGAAACAATGAAAACAATCTTGGAAAGCTATGCCGATCTATTAGAGGCACATGACGATTTGGAAAAGGAACGGGATGAGCTACGTCGCCAGCTCAGGGAACAAGAGGCACAACCCAAAGTCATAGAAACAACCTCGACTTCAGCGGAAGTAAAGGCATTAACACTAGTGTTGTACCAAAACAGGACACTATAGTGTCCTTTTTTCTAATAAATAAAAAAAATCACATATACTAATCAAATAAAATTTTGAAAAAACCTTAAAGACCCATAAAGACTTATACCTAGATGCTCTATAAAAAATATATATTTCAAAAAATAACCTTTTTTTGATAACTCAAAATATAGAAATGATTGAATATGGTTGAGAAAAACTTATCATATCACAAATGAGATTCATTTTATGCTATAAACCTAGTAAAATTCATTACAAATCTCTAATTATGGATAGAAACATGTTGACATATATAAAATAAAAGATTTTATTGCATTTAGTCCAATGAAAATTAAAAGATTATGATTTTAATAAAAAATAACCATTAAGTTACATCACTGTAATTTCTGCGCCAGGATTGAAATTAGCATCATAAAATTAGAGAATAAATATTAAGTTTTATATCCTTTAATCAAAAATATATTTTTCTAAAAATTATCAACCCTTATGACAACATGTTGCATAGTTACATTTATGAATGGTTCCTTCTAGTACTCTAAAAAATTCATCAAACATTGTCTCTTTTTCAGGACGCTAAAGTGTCCAAGGACACTAAAGTGTCCAAGTACAACACTAGTGTTAACAGAGCAGGTGGCGGAACTGCAGAAGAAGTTACTGGAATATGAAAGACAACCCTCTCCAGTTGTAGAACCAAAGCCAGATGAATTGGTACCCATTGAGGTGGACGAAACGTATGAGGAACCATATGTTCATATGCCGATGCCAGGTGGTCAGCAAACCTCAGAAGGAATGGACACCTTGGAAGTCGAAGTACCCGAATGGCTCCAGACACTAGAAAAAATAGCGACAACCCATGAAGATGGAGTGGCAATCCAAATCCAATCAATGGCCAAATTAGAAGACACCATCCTAAAGTAAGAGTATTTCCGCAGTATGTCTCATCATAGATGGATCGGCACCAACGACGATCAGTATGTGCCCTACTGTGTACTCTTGGCAGATTACAACGCAGAGATCCAACGACGATGTGGCAAGGATCCAACTTTCGCCACACAATTTGGGCCCGATGATATCCCAGAGAGTGCTAAAAAAGGATCCATTCATCAACCCACCTGGAGGATCTGTCTTCTCGAGACCTACCCAGAGATGGTTCGTACTTGGACTAACATGCCACTCTTTATTAAATACAATCCCTGTTATGTTCCAGTCTTCCACAGACGCACCTAGCCCGAGTTTACCATTACTATCAAGAACATCAAAGGCTGTGCAAAGTGGTTAAATTATGTTTATCTAGCACCTCCACGAGGACCTCCCACTGTGAATTATATGATTTCTACCATCCGTCACTGGAGCATTCGACTACGGAATACCCCCGATGTGATGGCCCAAATGTGCATGAAAATCTTTGAATTAATGCTGATCACATTCAGGACATTCAAGAACATTAAAGACCCCCACTTCTCAGGAGTTGGCTTCCTTATAGGCAACCAAGATCTGGTATACGACATGAGCACCACCCCATCAATAGAGGTAATATATGCTTGGCACGCCAGAATCAAGTACCTCCCAGCTTGCTTTAAACAGACATTCGAGGAGATGTTCATAACAGGATTCTGGGAATATCACTCAGAAATATTTGTACCCAGGCCCTCATATCTCCTCCACTTATTCACTGTGGAAAGAACCATCCATTCAGAACAATTGCGGGTGCCACATCCAGACATCCCAGGACCAGTGAATTGGGATGCATTGCTAACAGACCTAGCACGGGGGCTGCGACTAGAAGAACACCACCTTGCTTCAGATGTGGTTCAATATTATGTCCAACACACAACTAGACAAGGGTTTGTCAAAGACAACAGACGCGAGAGAGGGGGGGGGTGTTGGCAGTAGTCAAGGAGCTGAAGGATTCACAAGACAAGGAAGCCTACGAAGGGAGTCGGAGCGAAGAGAAAGCACAAGCAGACACAGTAGTCAAAGAAGATTTGGCAAGTAGGCCATTTAAATTTTTCAGGCATCAAAGAGTTGGGCACACAAGAAGAAGGAGCAAGTAGGGAGCTCCAGGAAATGTAATGTCAAAATGTTAGAAGAAATCCCTACAAAAATAGTGATTTTCATCACTAAAAACCATTGTAAATACCATTTCATATTTTTGTAGCTCCATTTTGTGCAAGCCAAGGAGTCCTTGAGCTTGAGGAGCTTTAGAAGTACCTACCTATTAGTTTTCACATTTTTTAGACTTTGTTTGAACCTCCAAATAGGGCAGAGAACCCAATTTTTAACTAGGCCGGACACTAGGTCTGGACAAGGCCAAAACATAGTCAAAAACTATAAATAGAGCTAGAGAGCTCATTTTTGAGGTTAGCTTGTAATTGATTTGAACTTGTATGAGCTTTTTGAAAGTAATCTAAAGAACTCCATTGCTTCTCACTCTTTGTCTTGCCTTGTGTGCACGTGTGTGTGTATGTGTGTGCATGTTAGTGTGCTTCGCACTCACGCACTTGTGCCTTCACTTGCTTGAGGTCATCATACCATCCTCACGTCTTCCCAGATTGACATTAAAGGAGGTGCTACTCATCACTGAGCTACAGGGTGCATCGTGGTATTCTTCAGTGTGGGTGGTGTCAATCGGTGCTGAAACATCTATATGAATCTGCTTTTCGGATTGAGCAGGGCATGTAGGTACTCGTTGTTCAAAGTGAGGAATGTGAGCCATCACTGAGTGAATGGCTTCATCAAGCCGAAATGCGTCAGCCTAAAGGTTTAGAGAGTTGATGAATGTTCATCTACCCCTTCTTCTCCTAACATTTGGCTCATCAGTAATTTCCCTATCTCTAATGATAATTGGCGATGTTCCTGAACTCTATTCATGGTCTCGTATAGTCTCCTGATTTGTGTCGTGTAGGCCGGTGCTCGCACAAGCTCTGGAATTACCTCCTGCTCTTGGTCATGCTCTTCATCTGATTCTTCTTTGTTGCTATTGCAGAGAAAAGAGGCACAAAAGAGGAGCCCCAAAATTTTCAAATTGATGGCATAAAAATTCTCCTTCAAAATCCTAGGAAATTCCCTCGAAGCTATGTAAATGCACTAGAGGAGTCCTCTACTTGCATAAACCCCAAATCCTTGTAACATAATTCTTGTAAAGTAGTTGAAATTAGAGATTAGTCAATAAAGTGCCGGTCTCATGTGTGAAAGGACCATTTTTAGGGCAGATGTATATAAGACACTTTGTGACTCTTTGTAAAGCCTTTTTGCCATTGTGAAGAAGGAGAGCTGAAATTTGAATTTGCTTCTTCGCTACTGATTTCCATCTTCTCTATGATCTTTTGTGTGTGTGTGATGCTTGAAATGAGTGTGTAGGACTGTTGTCTATCCCTCTCCATCACTTTTGAACTACTATAGTGTGTGAAAAGCAATACGAGTTGTGGAACGAGTGTAGGTGCTTCCCACCATTCACTGTTTTGCCCATAACTTGAAGAGCATTTGTCAGATTTGAGTGAAAATACCACTAATAGATGCGTCTCATTGAGAGCTTTGTTTTCAAATCTGCTATTAGCCATATTCGGAGTTTGGAGCTGAGAGAAACATTCGAATTTGTGCTTATAGCTATAAGTGGTATCACGGTAGACATTTCTAGAGATTTAGTTGGAGAGGTAGTTTAGTCTTTTCACATGCATTGTAGCTGAGCCACTTCACTTTCCATCATGTGTGCACACGTCCTCATACACTTGGTCTATGTGGTTCTTTGGATTGATAATTAAACGTGTATCGATCCACCACTATACGCACTTGTGGGGCAAATGAGATTTATTCTCTTTGACACAAGTCCCTAAGACTTCAAGACTTATGTACACACGTTTTTGGCACCGTTGCCGGGGAAAAAACTCAACCAAAGTGTCTTCGTGATGGTTATAGCTATGGAGTGAAGGAATCGTACTTGTAGAGGTGAATTCGTTAAGTGGCAAGTAGTTGAACATTTCATCACTTGTTACTTTATATCCTTGAGGTGTGTGTAATGAGTTTTTAGGTTTAGGGTTAGGAGAGAGGAAGAGAGGGAAGACTTAGGGTTAGGTTAGAGAGAGGAGTGGAGTAGGAGGAAGTTGGAATCATCAAGAAAAATCTCAAAAAATTGCCAAAATTAGTGTAGAATAGGCTTCAGGCATCACAAACTATAAAAACCAAAAAATTTAGTTCGTTTCACACTAGTGCAAGAATTGGTATCGTGTGCAGACAACGATCCGTATTGCCGACTTGGTATCACCCAAAGTGAGCTAAAGAGAGGATTTGGGAGCATACACTTAGGTTGAGGCACACTTGCACACAAGTTCTTGATAGCAAAATCAATTCATGACCACCACCACACATGATTTGCATCATTTCCGATATCGTGGGGTAGGACAGAGAGTTTTGGGAGATTTTATGAGAGAGACAGAGGGTCAAGAGTAAGGAGGGGATAAAACTAAACACATTTGTGCAAAAAGTTTGAGTTTAGAGTGATTTTGGCTAAAGGATCGCGGTAGGTCAAGTTTCGGTATCGCGATACCAAAATTCCTTAGTATCACGATACTTGTCTATTATTGTATTGCTACATACCACTTAAGGTATTATGAAACTATTTTGGTTTCGTATCGTGGTCCACTTGGTATCGCATCATGGTCCACTTGGTATTGTATCGCGGTCCACTTGGTATTGTATTGCGGTCCACGTGGTATTGTATCGCGGTCCACTTGGTATCATATCGCAGTCCACTTGGTATCGTATCACGGTCCACTTGGTATCGTATCGTCCTCGTCATGGTATCGTATTGTCGATTGAGCGGTATCATATTGCACACATTGTTGGTATCGTATCCCCTATTTAGTATCATATCATCCAAAAAGGTGGTATCGTATCGTCTGACCCATCTGGTACCGTATCACGAGAATTTCAGTATCGTATCGTGTGACTTGTTGGTATCGTATCGTCCATTGTATCAGTATCATATCGGGAAAGTTTTGATATCATATCGTCCAAACCATCTGGTATCGTATCATGAGAATTTTGGTATTGTATCATGTGATTTGTTGGTATCATATCGTGCAATGCGTATCATATCATGCAAAGTGTGGTATCGTATCGCGAGGAATCTGGTATCATATCATCTACTGTTCTAGTATCGTATCGTCCTAGGCAGAGGTATCATATTAGTCAATATCGTATCGCGTTAATCCTTGGTATCATATCACCAGAGTGGTATCACCAGAGTGGTATCACTAGAGTGGTATCGCCAGAGTGGTATCGCCCAGAACCTATCAAGCCATTTGAGGGCAAAATTAGAGGTAATTGAGGAGCCAATTGTGGGATAGTGGGGAACCAAGATAGGCCTAGGAAGGTGGATGAACTTGAGATCAGGACATGTTTTAAGTAGTTGGAGGAGTGTTATTTCATCGGTAGGAAGTGCAACCCAGATAAGTCATCACTCTATGTATACTGACACTTCTAGTGACTCAAAGGAAGAGATACCAATGGCTTCAAAAGACATGCAAGGTTCTGTCCCTAGGGGGAACTTCATGTCAATGGTAGAGGGGGAATACTGCACCTCTCTGCAATATGTCTCCACTAATTCCAAAGAGATCTACTAGAAAGAGTAGCAGGCAAGGAAGTGTACAGCTTCCTTGATGGATTTTTTGGCTACAATCAGGTATCCATTGCTCCAAAAGATCAGAGTAAGACAGCTTTTGCCACAGAGTGGGGCATATTTGCTTTTCGGGTAATGCCATTTGGTCTAACCAATGCACCCGCTACCTTTCAGAGGCTGATGTGTCATGTATTTAAAGAATTCTTGACAAAGAATTTGGAAGAGCTATGTTGATGAGCTCTGTGCTCATTCCAACATTAGAAAAACACATATCCTTGATTTGGGAGCTATCTTTGACAAATGTAGAGAATATAAAGTCTGTGTGAACCCAAAAAAGTGTGTTTTCATGGTTAGGCAAGGCAAGATTCTAGGACACATAGTATCAAAGAACGGCATATCTATGAATGAGGAAAAAGTTAGAGCTATTGCAGAGCTACCTAGGCCAAAGAATGTCAAGGAAGTACAAGCTTTCATGGGGCATTGTCGCTACTATCGCCGATTCATTCATATGTATGCGATCATTGCAAAGCCTATGTACTCTCTTTTGACAAATTTTGAGTGGACTGATGAATGTGAGAAATCCTTCAATGAGCTTAAAAAGTGATTGTGTTCAGCACCAATCTTGACAACACCAAATTGGAATAAGCCATTCCATGTACATGTGGATGCATCCAACTATGCTATTGGATGTGTGCTAGCACAACCTACGGGTGAAGGTAACATGGATCTACCAATTGCTTATGCAAGTAGGAAATTGAATGCTGCAGAAAGAAATTACACCACTACTGAACAAGAAGGATTAGGCATGGTATATGCGGTTAAGAAGTTTAGACATTATTTGCTTGCAAATAAGTTTAAATATTTTACTGATCATCAGGCACTGCTATACTTAGTAAATAAACCTTGTGTTGGCAGTAGCCTTGGTACATCAGGATCTACAAGACGTGAAAGTCAAAGAAGGGACAGCACAAGCGAGCGAAGGGACAGCACAAGCAAACAGGGCAGTCAAAGAAGATCTGGCAAGTAGGCCAATATTTTTTCAAGACATTACTGCAAATCAGAGAGATGGACACGCAGGGAAGAAGAGCAAGTAGGGAGCTTGAAGATATGTATGGCAGATCACTAGAAGAAATCCCTACAACAACAGTGATGCTCATCACTAATAATCATTGTAAATCTCATTTCACATTTTTGTAGCTCCATTTTGTGCAAGCCAAGGAGTCCTTGAGCTTGAGGAGCCTTAGAAGTAGTTGCGTACCAATTTTCATAATTTTTAGATCTCGTTTGAACCTCCAAATAAGCCCTGGAACCTAATTCTTAACTAGGCCGGACACTAGGTCTGGACAGGGCCAAAAGCTAGTCAAAAACTATAAAAGGAGCTAGAGAGCTCATTTTTGGGGTTAGATTGTAATTGAAACGAACTTGTAAGAGCTTGTGAAAGTAATCTAAAGAACTCCATTGATTCTCTCTCTTTGTCTTGCCGTGTGTGCGCGTGTGTGTGTATGTGTGTGCATGCTTGTGTGCTTCTCACTCACGCACTTGTGCCGCCACTTGCTCGAGGTCTTCATACCATCCTCACGTCTTCCCGGATTGACATTAAAGGAGGTGCTACTCATCACTGAGCTACACCAAATTTTGGCGCCGTTGCCGGGGATCGAGCTTTGAGGACGAGCGTGTGATGGTAAGACGTAGAGTTGACGCGTTGGAGTTGTAGGTATTTTCTTCACTCTCATCGATTTTCTTTTACTTTCTTCACCATCTTCATCACCATCATCATCATCACCATCTCCCACGTCCATCTCCATCATCGCGAAAATTTCAGTTTTTTGACTATATTCCCATCTCCACCTCATTTCCCTCATTTCACTTGTGAGAGAGAGCGAGAGAGCGAATTTGTATGTGCTGTTTTTTGCATGTTTTGTGAGCTTTCTGCAGGTACAGGCCGCATCATCATCCCCAGCACCCTGCGCAGGTACGGAAATCTGAGTAACTGTCTGTGTGTCGCCGAGCTCTGTCAATCGCGACCGACTGAAAAATTGCTCTAATTGCTAAACAAAGTGCATATCCATGACCTACAGGCCTAGAGCTTCCCAAAAATGTGTTTAGTTTTTTGAAATTCCACAGATTTCTGTCAATCGCGATCGCTCTGTCAATCGCGATCGACAAACCACGACGGACAGATCTGTCAATCGCGATCGACACGTCAATCGCGACCGACAGCCCACGACGTCTCTGTCAATCGCGACCGACAGAGTCAACGACCGATTGACCACGACCGACTGACCATACGCGTGACACGTGTCAATCGCGATCGAGTCATCAATCGCGATCGACTCATCAATCGCGACCGACACAGTCAACGACGGTTTGACCACGACGGACAGACCACGACGGCTCTGTCAATCGTGATCGACACGGTCAACGACTGTTTGACCACGATCGACAGACCCTCGCGACCGACCTGTCAATCGCGATCGACTCGTCAATCGCGACCGACAGAGTCAACGACGCTTTGACCACGATTGATTGACTTTTCGCAAACCCTGTCAATCGCGACTGACCAGTCAATCGCGACTGACAGCCACGACGGACCTGTCAATCGCGATCGACACGTCGATCGCGACTGACCTGTCAATCGCGACCGACAGACTTTGCGAACGCGTTAGAAGGGCAATTTAGGTCAAATTTTTAAGGCAAAGTGATTGGGTTAAATTGTGATTAAGTGTGGGACAAACTCTAGGGTGTAGTATTGCAATGTTAGGCCGTGCCACAAGCTACTCGAGTATTCCTGTTTGACTGTTAGCTTGTATTGAATTCTGATTTAACTCCCTCAACCCTGAACAGTCCTAACTTTTTCATACGAAATCCAATTTTTGAGCTCTTGGGCTTGTTGGAAAGCTTGTGGCATATACTACACGCCCTCAACTGTTTTTTATAAAGATAATGTGTTGAATTTCAGAGAGGGTATTTTGAAGTTGACCATACCCAGGGGGCTCAAAGTCAGGGGTCTTTAGAATTATTTTCCTGAAAAGTCACAATGCAAATGTTACATGAATGAAAGTTATGGGATGTGTCCTTTGAATCTAAGCATTGAGCTAACCGTGGATCTTTTATAGGTCCATTGAGAGCAACTGAGAGCGTACAAAGCAAGGCTTCTTTGCGAGCTTGAGAACCGGGTTCTTGAGCACCATAAAGCAAGGGATCAACAAGTAAGGTTGGATTATTCTCAACTCCCTCTGTCATTTCCTAGCTCAAGCTAAGAACGAGTAGAGAAAGGAGTAAGTCAGGGCAACGATAGGCAGTTATCAAGTTGAAGACTATTAAGGAACTCAAGTTCAAGCTAAAAACTTAGTTACTGTACTGTCGATAACCTAAAGGAAAAGAACCTAACGTGGAGCGATCAACCTGAAATTACGAAGAACACTCAAGTACTCCGACGACGTGATATCAGACAAGACCATAAACACAATAATTAACTAAAAAGAATCAAGTGACTGGTACCAATTGATTGGCAACGAGGTTGTACTCGGGAAAAAAGCGGGTTAATCAGTTAGGCATATGAACCTTAGATCAGGACGACACTTAGCCAGGGAGAGACAAAGCCTTAGGTCTTCAGAGGCTAGTGTCAATCACACTGCAAGGTCTTGGGCCCAGCAGTTGAGCCACCACTCATACTACCCTAGCTCTGAGACCAGTGAGTCAGAAATGTCTCAAGGCATGGACAGACCTGCGGGAAGTTCAGGGGTGCCTTATTTGTACAGGGTAGAAGGCCCCTACAAAACGCAGCTGGAGTACCTTAGGACCAACCGATTAGGTGCTAGCATCTATGAGGACGGCCTAGGAAGATCCGTGGTCCAGATTAAAAACCCTGACCAATCTATAGGACTAGAACACCCGGCTGTCAAGTTTGAAAATGGTGCATACCTGGACAAGGAAGGAACTATATATGTAGTCACTAGTCACCCTGATAGGACAGATGACTTTGGGAATGTAATCTCAGAAGCGGACTTAGGTGACCTGGAACAAGGGAACATGGGTGCGGAACCTAGAACCCCTCGAGGTAAATCAGTTCTCACAAGGATTATTACGCCTGAATGGGTCCCCCAAGACAACAAGAGCATAGAGTTGCTCCTCAATCGAGAAACTGATGAAGCCTTTTGGAGGTATAAGTCCAATCAGCCAACAGACATAGGAAATATCATGATCTATGAGTTTAAGGATCCGGATAGCCCAGGCAGAGTGACCTACTTAGATCATGCTTCAGAACGGATCTTCGTGGTGACAGAAAATGATAGGCATGCCTACACTTGGAAGGGTGAATTTATTTTCCCCCAACCAAGATCAAATGTATCCTATGGTCACCCTGGGGCGGGAACTTCCCAAGCTCATGGTACGCAAAGAGACAGAAGTAGGGATAGACCAGAAGTAAGTTTCGCCAACCCTGTAGGCAGAGAAAGAACGAGAACGGAGACGAATAGGGTAGAACCTCCTGAGATACATAGAGCCCACAGGAACCAAAGAAGTGCAGATGGATTCCCTCTGCCGAGGCCTAGAGAGCACGCCAGAACTTTGAGACCCACCCAGCTAGTTAAGTCCATGAAGAATTACTTTGACGGCACAGGAGATCCCTATGATCATGTGGCAGAGTTCAAGCAAGTCTTGAGAGCTGAACAAGTGGAAGATCTGTTCACGCAGTACAATGCCTTCGGTCTAACCCTTAGGAACACGGCACTTACATGGTTCCAGCCATTAGATGAGCGTCAGTTCAGGAGCATAGACCAACTCCTAGAGGCTTTCATTGTAGAGTTTTCTAAGAGTGGCATACGACACAATACTTCCTCATTGATCCACAGCTTCAAGCAAACCCCTCAAGAGACTGTGAGACTTGCAGGAAGAAGATTTAGGCAATACCTTGAAAGATGTCCGATTTCGGAGCTACCCACATCGGCTAAACAAGTAGCCCTATTCCTTGATGGATTGCTGAGTACGAAATTGAGATCCTATGTGTATCTGAAGGACCCTAGGACTATAGAAGAGTGTGTGCGCATGTGCATTGACATTGAGGATAACCTAGGGGAAGAGTTAGAGCTTTCCAAAATCTATAAAGATTCAGATAGCGCATCTAGCCACTCTTCCATGCAATCTACATCAATAGAGGAACTTGCTGAGAAGGTAGCTCAGAAATTAGGCGTGACTAGCAAACAAATTCCAAGGTTTGCTCCTGTAAAAAGGTGCTATACATGCGGTGGTGACCATATGGCGAACGTCTGTCCCATTATGGCTCAACCCCAAGTAAACCCTAGTAGCCAGTACTGCACCATAGAACGGAGATACACCAACCACACCGCGCAAGATTGCCCATACAACAAGCAGACTGTTAGGCAACCCTACCCGCAGCCCTACCAACAAGGCAGATACCAAAACCAAAATCCACTACCACAATATGCTAGACCCCAACAAACCTACCAACCACAATATCAGGCCCAACAGAGACCCCAACCGGTACTAGCTCAACAGCCCCCAAACCCCGCTAACGTGATTCCAGTAAAGTATGCTGTTGCAGAAGAAAACCTGAATAGGGCCATAGTACCAGTAACCCCATTGATCTCAGAAAGTGACCCAAGTGACCATAGCTTTGATTCTACACATGTCGATAGTCCCCAGGCTTACTACATGCAGTCTCCAGAACATGGTGAGTCTTACTATAGTGAAGAACCAAGTGAACCTAGTTGGGAGTCAGATTACACGAACGTGATGTATGCAAACCCCAACCCTAGGCCTCAACCTAGGCAAGTAAGACCTCCATTCCCAAGAGGACCGTGCTACAGATGCCAGGGAGATCATCTCATTCGTGATTGTCCCTTGCCCCCACCTACACAACCCCAGTCAGTGACTATCCAAGGTTTTTGCCAAGATTGTGGAAAAGAGCATCTCTTACGAGATTGCCCAAAGAACCCCAATAGCATGCCAAAAATCACCCCTATCAACGTTGTTGGGTTAGTAGTAGACTCCTCAGGAAGCGTCACTTCCACTGCACCAGTGCAGGTAGTCACTAGGGCTCAGGCATTGCAGCAAAACCAAGGGGTAGGCCAGGGAAAGAGCCTAGATGCTAGCGATACTGAGAGCCAAAATAAAAAGAGAACAAGAGCTTGGAAAGATAGCCGCGAACGCATGAAAAGGCAATGGGCAAAGAAGATGAGTGAACTTGAGGAAAGTTTACGAGAAACCAAGGCTAAAATCATAGAGATCACGTCTCAACCGCACTCTCACACATTCCCGCCACTACCAACCCCATCACCCTCCACCCCTCCACCCTCTAAGACAGCCCACGTAACCCACCCACCACCCCAAACAGGATCGGTATTAGCTGATCCCACTCCCGAAGACATAGACATGATGCTTAAGGCATATCAGGCCAGAATCCAAGAAGGGCCAAATGTCACGGATCATGACAAGTGCTATCCTAGAGCTGACCTAGAGATAGAAAGAACCAAACTATGCGCGAAAATGGTCGCATTGGCTCAGACTATGTTTGAAGCCAGCCGCCTTTTCAATTACTCAGGCTCAGCCAAAACACAATTACACTTGGATGGATTCCTAGAGAAGTTAGAGAGGATAATTGCAAGATCTGACAAGGAAGAAAAAAATCAAGACCAAGAAAAAGCAAGCAAAAACAGGAATCATTCCCAATCAGAAGTGTATGTGGCCAATGCCCCTAAACCGGACAACTTCCCCTCCTTAGAAAGAATAGAGAGGCCAATAGCACAGCCAGAAAAGGAACCTACCCCTCAAAGAAAGGAAAGGGCAAGAGAACGGGTAAGCCAGCCTCTTCAGAAAGGCCATGTGCCTCCTCAAGGAGCCTATCTTCCTCCCCAAAGGTCACAGGAGCCCCCCTCGAAAGCATATGTACCTCCACAAGTAACCCACATTCCTTCCCAGGGAGCGTATGAGCCTGTTCGGAAAAGTAATAGAATAAGTAATCCTCCCCAAGAAGCTTGTGCTCCAGCCATTTGCGAGAACGGGGAGAGAGTCAACAATAGAATCAGCCCTCCTTCATAGGTTGCTTATGCGCCCAATTCTACGGAGCCAGACACTTCTTCTTCTATGAATCGGTTTGCACCAGACTTCCTACGAGAGATTCAAGAAGACAAATGGGATAACGAGAGCGAGGTCGCCCCTCCTTTTGAACTTGTGGACGATGCACACGACCAATTCCCACAAGACATCCCATCTATTTACGGGGAGCATGAGAGTGTTCAGTCTCACGAGAGATTAGACTTTGAGTCGAATTCCATACAAGAGCTACCCCACTTCACAGGCCCATGGGAAGCAAAGTCCACATGTATGAGAGCACCCACAGTCATGGTAAGGAACGACGACTCAATCATTCCTAGGAACACAGAGGTAGTGAAGAACACTAACGTGCAGTGTAATCTCAAGTTAGAAGAGCTACTCAAGGTTAGACCTGAATTATGGAAACATGTAGCCAAACAAGTACCAGAGATAGCAAAACCTCGTTCCCAGGTAGGATCCCATAGGACAGTGCCAGAAATTCCCTTGGATAAGATAGGAGATATGTGTGAAGGTGAAGAAGGAAACACCTATCTTCCCATCACCTACCAGGAGTACACCACCAAAGCGATTTTGGACTCAGGTGCAGGAGTTGCAATTGCCACTACCTCCTTATGGAAGCGTTGGGGCAAGCCGGCACTCAGGCCGACGAGAATGAAATTGCAAATGGCAGATGGTCACATAGAGAGACCCCTAGGATTGCTAGAAGGAATAACTCTCACCACTTGTGGTGTCGAGTTTGAACATACCTTTGCCATATGTGACTTCAGCAAGAATCATGCCTATGAGATGATTTTGGGGAGACCATTCATGCGACAGTTGCAAGTGGTACAGGATTGGGGGACCAATTCTTTGTACCTGCAGCACTTAGGTGTTACAACCAAAGTCAATCTCAAGGATTATTCTCATAGAGATGTCCCACCTATCCAATGGAATCCCATCCATAGAGCCAAAGATGATCCAGAATCGGTGCATTCCATAGGGTCTGGATCCTCATGGATGCATGAAGACACTCACTTATGGATGTGCAAGGTAGCAGTAGAAGAAGAGAAGAGAGAGAAAGCCAGAGAGGTAGGTGCGAACGAAACTCATAGAACCATTCAAGACCCAGCCTATGCACCTGTAGTTTTTCCAGACGAAGAATTTGAACCCCATGGCTGGGCGGAAATTTTAGCAACAATGGACGTAGCCATCAATGAAGAACAATGGACACCTCACTGTGATGAGGATGGCTATGATATTTCAGTCTTCTCCATAGAGCCAATCATGGGAGTGGCAGTTTTAGAAGAATGCGAACCTAGCCTTGATGCAATTGAGGATGCAAGTGACTCCGATCTAGAGTCAATCATTATGGACCCACCATTTGCATCAGATGAAGAATACTTCCATGAAATAGAATTTCAACCCCAGAAGCATGGAGAAGTTACAAATGACGTAAGATTGGCAACACATGTGACCCCTAAGGAAGAAGGAAAGAAACGAAAGAAGAGAGAGGCCTTACCAGAAGAGGAAGAATCTTTGTTTGAGGTCCCAGAAAATTTTAAGAAGTACGAGATAGATGACAGGAGAGTCATGATAAGAATGCCTAAACGAGAGGCACAAGTAGGAGAGGCCTATGATAACAAAGAAACTACCAAGAAAATAGTTGTGGCCTTAGAAGAAGGAGAGGAGAGATGCACGTATATAGGCCATGACCTGACAGAAGAAGAAGAGTACGAATTGATAGCCTTGCTAAGAGAATACAGAGATGTATTCGCTTGGAGTTACAAGGATTTGAAAGGTGTTGACCCTGAGATATGCTCACACACCATTCCCATGACCTCAGATGCTAAACCCTCTAAGCAAAAGCCTTATACATATAACGATAATTATGCTGCTAAGATCAAGGAAGAGATAGATAGATTGGTTGAAGCTGGATTTATCTACGAAATTGAGCACACCGAATGGGTATCCCCCATCGTAGTGGTGCCCAAGAAGAATGGCAAGCTGCGTGTGTGCATTAACTTGAAAAAGGTTAATGCCGCCACAATTCGAGATAACTATCCGCTTCCCATAACAGAGCATCTCTTAGAAAGAGTGGCAGGCAAGGAAGTGTACAGCTTCCTTGATGGATTTTCGGGCTACAATCAAGTAGCCATAGCTCCAGAGGATCAGCATAAGACAGCCTTTGCCACAGAATGGGGCATTTTTGCTTTTAGAGTAATGCCATTTGGGCTTACCAATGCACCAGCTACCTTCCAGAGGCTGATGTGCCATGTGTTTAAGGAGTTCCTAAGAAAGAGTTTAGAAGTCTATGTTGATGATCTCTGTGCTCATTCCAATGTTAGACAAACCCATATTCCTGAACTCAGACAAATCTTTGACAAATGTAGAGAATATCAAGTCTGCCTGAACCCAGAAAAGTGCGTTTTTATGGTCAGGCAAGGCAAGATCCTAGGACATATAGTGTCAAAGAATGGCATATCTACTGACGAAGAAAAAGTGAGAGCCATAGCGGAGTTACCTAGGCCAAAGAATGTCAAGGAAGTACAAGCTTTCATGGGACATTGCGGTTATTATCGACGATTTATACACATGTATGCTGTCATTGCAAAGCCCATGTACGGACTATTGACAAACTTTGAGTGGACGGATGAATGTGAGAATTCCTTCCAAGAACTTAAACGAAGATTATGTTCAGCACCAATCTTGACCACACCAGATTGGAATAAGCCATTCCATGTTCATGTTGATGCATCCAATTACGCTATTGGATGTGTACTTGCACAACCTACTGGTGAAGGTAATATGGATCTTCCAATTGCCTATGCCAGTAGACAATTGAATGCGGCTGAACGAAATTATACCACTACTGAACGAGAAGGATTAGGCATGGTATATGCAGTTAAAAAGTTTAGACATTATTTGTTTGCAAATAAGTTTAAATTTTTTACGGACCATCAGGCATTGTTGTACCTAGTAAACAAGCCATGCAATACAGGTAGATTAGTAAGATGGTTTCTCTTACTAATGGAATACGACTTCGAGGTTGTGGTAAGGAAAGGTAGGACTCACTTACGAGCAGACCATCTCTCTAGACTCACATCTGGAGAAGCCCCACAAGGAGTGTCAGATGACCTTCCTGATGCTTACTTGTTTAATTTGGAAGTTATACCGCAGTGGGCTAAGCCATTGGTACCAGTCTTGACATACGGGCCTAATCATCCAGTGGTGAACACACGGAATAGAGAGATCGTAAAAGCCCAAAAGTACCACATCATGGCAGGAAGCATGTACAAGCACACAGATCAAGGGATCTTGGCTTGTTGCGTAGAAGAAGATGAGTACGCTAAATGGTTGCAATTAGCACATGTAGGTGCGTTAGAGCAACACCATTCAAAGCAACGAACTTTACAGACTCTAAAGAGATTCGGAGTGCACTGGCCAACTATGGAAGCGGATGTCCAAAAGTTGTGCAAGGAATGCCCAATCTGTTGCACTAAACCACCAGTGGAACATGCCACTCTTTATCACGTATCCATTGCGCCAGATTGGAGTGAACCTCTAGTATCATTCTTGAGAACAAACACATTCCCTCCAGACATGACTCTAGCTAGGAAAAGGAGTTTAGAACAAGAAGCCCAGGATTACTCACTCATCGGTAATAATCTATATAAGCGCGGTAAAGATGGTTACCTGAGGTTATGTGTCCATGAAAGTGAATATCTCAAGATCTTGGAAACTGCTCACCAGGGGGTAGCAGGAGGACACTTTGGACCAGATCGGGTGATCAAGGCAATAATGTTTGCGGGCTTCTGGTGGCCTACCCTTCACATGGATGCACATACCTATGTGAAACGATGTGATGTCTGTCAAAGGACTCAGTATCCTATACGCAAAGATGAGATGCCACTGAAACCTATGATGGGTGGACGTGCATTCTCTAAGTGGGGAATAGATTTCGTAGGTCCTATTAATCCCCCAGCTAAGGGTTCTCATGCGGAATACATCATTGTGGCAACAGATTATCTCACCAAGTGGGTAGAGGTAAAGGCTACAACCAAGAACGATGCTCAAACAACTGCCAAATTCTTGTTTGAGAATGTATTCACGAGATATGGACTACCCATAGAGCTTGTAAGTGATAGAGGCACTCATTTCTTGAACGAAGTGATTGAAAATCTACTCCGAGAATTCTTGGTAATACACAAGAAGTCTGCCCCTTATCACCCTCAAGCTAATGGTCAAGCTGAGAGCACTAATAAGATTTTGTGCAATGTGCTGACAAAATTAGTGAACACTCAACGCTCTGACTGGGACAAACAGCTACACCATGCTGTTTGGGCATACCGAGTTGCCTACAAAACGGTACTCCAAGCCACCCCCTTTCAGATGGTATTTGGCCAAAACGCTGTGTTACCCTTGGACTTCCTGATCCCTACATTGAGAGTAGCACAAGAGCACGAATGGACAGGTCATGAGCTCTCCTCTAGGATCTTTGACCTTGAACGATTAGGGGAAACGAGACTGAGAGCCGCAGCAGGGATATATGCAGCCAAGAAGAGACAGAAGGCATACTTTGATGCCCACGTGAAGGATAAAGGCCTGAAAGCAGGAGATCTAGTCTTAGTCTATACACTAAAACAACACGCGAGGAAGCTAGAGAAGAGAGGCTACGGACCTATGATCATCAATAGGATCTCCACGAGCGGAGCAGTACAATTGGCCACACTAGAGGGTGATGTTCTCCCAAATTATATTAGCGGTTGCAGAGTCAAGTTGTATCAGGAACCCCTCACGGAGGAAATGCTCAGCCGACTCAACACTGCTAAGAAACGCAAAGAGGAAGAAAAGAGGATTAGAGAAGAAGCTCAAGCAGAGGCTTTAGAACGCATCAGAAGGATGAAACTACGAAGGCAAGGTAGAGATCAGCCTGGAGCGAATGACTATGCAGATCAAGGATTTCCTATGGCCATGTGTGAAGTTGCAGGAACAAGCTCGCATAGGATAATTGATAGACGTCCTTTCATAACCATAGATATAGGACAAGGAAAGAGTGCAAGGACCGTAAGAGCCTTGATTGACTCAGGTGCTGCCACTAGCGCTGTTAGGTTGTCTTACTGTCAAGAGTTACAGTTAACTGTCCATCCTGTGGAAGCATACCTCATAGGGTTGGGAGGCGTGGAAACCCCTTGCATGGGCGAGGTGGAACTCCCCCTCTACATTCACGAGGAGGCAATGACCGTTAAAGTACTAGTGTGTCTAGATGAGGATCTCACTGAACCTCTTGTCCTGGGTCAAGATTGGATTTATGACCAAGCAGTCAATCTAAACCTAAGAAGTGGACTTCTCCAGGTTTGGGTCAATCATAGTCGAGTTACAGTAGAATTAGACAATCAAGCACTCAAGGAACTAGGAAAGGCACAGACTCCTGGTCCTTCCAGGGGTACACATGAAGATGACCATGCTGTTCTTGTCCAAAACTATGTGTTGCAGAGGAATGATGTTTGCAAAAAAGGAGTCAAGAATGCAGCGGAATTCCCTTCTTTTCCAAAGGCTAGAAGGCGGCAGCAACCCAAGGTGGATCAAAGGCAGAAGAAGCAAGGTACTACCTATGTCAGAAATCAAAAGTACCTGTGCAGCAGAACAGCCCAGAAAATAGACCAGGTATGGGTGCGGGAAGGCGAACGACCGGTTGCACCACCGTCAACTACAGGGGCCAAGCCTCTTATTAGTGACCACCAACACAACGCTAATAAGAAGTTTTTCAGAAAATCTTCTGCTAAAGTAAAATCTATTTGGGTGCCCAAGAAGTCGATGAAGGCAAGCCCACAATCAAGACAAATTTGGGTGCCTAAGGCTTGCTTGATGGCACAAGTAGCTACGCTGAGGCCACAACTTAAACAGCATAACGCAGCGACGCATACTGCCGGATTTCGCTCGTTCTCGACACTCATGTACACACCAAAACCCAAGAGCGTACATGCAATCAATTGTAAATGGGTCCCAAAAAGGCCTCATCTGCAAACCACGACATCGAGAAGGCTCTGTAGAGACTCTCCGAAACCGAAAGCAAAGCCCATTCACTGCATTTGGCAGCCTAGGGCCTGTAATAAACCCCCCGACCCCAATGTGTAAATTCATAACCCACTTACTAACTGCCATAGTTTCCTAGGACAACACAATCACTAACTACACACACTGTCTTCATACACTTACTAACCACTAACTCACCCTCTACCTTAGGTTAATGTTGTAACGGAGACAACAACGGATTTATTTTGTCCATTGCAATGTTAACACTTGGTTCTATATTCTCACAGAACCAATCCGCAAACAGGGCCATGGCAGAAGCAGGTACCAGCTCTCAAGTCGGATCTGGTCCCCAAATCGTGGACATAGAAACACTTCTCCTTGAGCCACGTCTCACTGCAAGACCGCAAGAGCTTCAAGAAGTGCATGTGCTCCCCATCCAGGATCCTCCTCAAGGACACACTTCTCAAGTAGGTAAGCATGCGCATTGGTTCAGTGATGTTGCTGGACCACTGGGCGATGGAACCTACTTCTGGGAAGCAGAATTGGAGTTCAATGGCAAATGGGGTCGATACCACTTTTTCACACGCGAATTTGAAAGCTACCAAAATGCTGAAGTCATGAGATCAGTTTGGGTCAAAGCAGGTGTGGAAAGTTATTTCAGGACTCACTTACCAAAGCCGGATTTTTTACGATGCTCTTATCTGATCAGTACCATCACGCCAAGCAGAGCCAAGGGCGGCGACAGCACCTTTGTGTTGCCATCACTGCTGCCGGGTAATGAGCTCAAAAGATTCAAGTTGAGCCTCAATCTGGTAAGAGAAGCGTTGGGTATGTACGGCATGCACATCCCAACAGAAAAGGAAACCATGGTCCCAGGTCGAATGAAGCACAAGGATCTGAATAAGTTGAAGGATATGGTAGCCATGACACCTACCATTGCGCTTCACCTGCGCACCATCATGCAACACTTCGCGTTTCCCGCCCAAGAACGATTCACAATGCCCCCGAAAAAAATATGGTTCAGTTTATATCTAGCAGAAACCGAAAGCCTGCCCATCAATGTGCCACACTGGATCATAGACCAGATCCACCTAGCGCATCAAAGGTGGAACAAAAAACAGAAGAATGTGCTCCACGGGTGTTGCGCTTTGACCAGAATAATCTATAGATGCTTGGCTTATGACGTGCCTGTTCAGCGGGCACTCGTATGGTCCCGAGTCCAAGAATTCCAAAGAAGACTATCAACAGCAGGCCCCCCATCCAAGAAGATGAGGGGGGGAGTCCAACTTCCCTGTGCTCAACCAAGGGGAGCTACCGCTACACCAGAAATCACTCCTCCCCAGACACGACGAGTTAGGCCATTCACAATCCGGTTACCAAGACCAAGCACGGAGGGGCCTAATCTGGTGTTTCCACCCATTCCAGCCGATTTGGAATTTCCGCAGGGATTTACTCTGGAGGACCTCACGGATGAAGAAATTGCCAGATTAATCTATGACTCTAACCTCGAAGCGGAAGCAGCGCGAGCTCAGGAACCACGACCCAAAACAACTTCGGCCCCCACCCAACCACAAACTGTAGAAGTCGATGCCGATGAACAAGAGGCAGGAGGAGATGAAGAAGAGGCCGACGAAGAACAACACCAAGAATATGACGAACTCTCCGAGTTAGCAAGTGCCCCAGCATATTCGGCACAAGTCAAGAGACTATATCGAACCACGCGACTGGTTCAGGAACAGCATAAGATGTCTCTAGAACAGGGCAAAAGACTCATGAACGACTTGCTAGCGGAGGAAGGTGTGGACGAGTTGTTCATTGAGTCCATGAACCTTCATGCCGACGCTGTAGGACTGGACGAGGCCATCCATGAGGCTATGGCCTACATCCACAGGTTTGAAAAAAGAGTTCCCGTTCGTCCCAGGAGGTCCGGGAAGCAAATTCACATCAATACATCAGCACCAGGCGAGTCAGCGCAAGCAGAAGAATATCACGAAGCACCGTTGTCACCACCATCCCCACCTCACACTACACAATTCACTCCACCACAGGACACTAGCACTACCACATCCACCACCACTACCATCGTCATGGGCATCCCACTCTCCCCGGGAATCCAAGTCGGGGGAGTCACCATGCCGACCTTCACCACCCTGTTCACCGATGTCACATCCACTCCACCCACGATTCCCATCTACACCGTCACTCAAACAGTTGACACGATGGAAACATCACCAGCCACAGCACCGCTCCCTCCCCCCATGCCACCATCACCCATACCTCCTCCACCCACATCTCCACTTACATCCACAGCATTCACCTCTCCCATTCCCGCCCCCATTCCCCCTGCATCTTCACCTTTCCCAGCATTATTTAATGTAAATAACATATTTTTTGCATTAAACCAATGTGTATATCAGCTCCAACATGAGTACAAAGCTCTGGACAACCGGTATCAGCAACTGGAAACGCACCACCAGAACTTACAAACACAATTTCACATTCTACGCACAGAAAATGCAGAACTGAATCAACGCTACGCGGCGCTTGAGCAGGCTCACCAAACCTTATCGGCAGCACCCCAACCATCGACAGAATCAGGTGCCAAACAACTAGAGGCTTTACTCGAGGTATACCAAGCCGATAATCTCAAAGTTCGGCGTAACTTGGCACTTCTCAGAAAACACATGGCGGCCGCCCTTGAGGAAAACAAGAGACTGCAGCAGCAAAATGAAGCAAATCTAGAAGCTGCAATGGAAGGCTCTCCACACGAAATTGATCCAGAGCAATTTAAAGCTGTGCCCTCAGAGACAATGAAGACCATCTTGGACGGCTATGCAGATCTATTAGAAGCTCATGATGACTTGGAAAGGGAACGTGATGCGCTGCGCAATCAACTCCAAGAGCAACAGACAGTACCCAAAGTCACAGAAACGACCACGACTTCAGAAGAAGTCATGGCATTGAAAGAGCAGGTGGCCGAATTACAGGCAAGATTACTCACACATGAAAGGCAACCCTCTCCAGTGGTGGAACCTGAACCCGAGGATTTGGTACCCATCGAGGTAGATGAGACGTATGAGGAACCTTACGTTCCTATGCCAATGCCAGGTGGTGAGCAAACCGCAGAAGGAATGGATACGTTAGAAATCGAAGTACCTGAGTGGCTCCAAACACTAGAGAAAACGGCATCAACTCATGAAGATCGAGTGGCAGTTCAGATACAATCTATGGCAAAGATAGAGGACACTATTATTAAATCAGAATACTTCCGCAGCATGTCCCACCATAGATGGATCGGAACCAATGATGATCAATATGTGCCCTATTGTATACTCCTGGCGGACTACAATGCAGAAATCCAACATAAATGTGGCAAACCTCCAACGTTTGCTACACAATTTGGGCCAGATGACATCCCAGAGAGCGCTAAAAAAGGATCCATTCATCAACCCACTTGGAGGATCCGACTCCTCGAAACCTATCCGGAGATGGTTCGCACCTGGACGAATATGCCTCTTTTTATTAAATATAACCCTTGTTATGTTCCTGTACTCCGCAGACGCACATGGCCAGAGTTTACCATTGCAGTCAAGAATATCAAGGGATGCGCCAAATGGTTAAACTACGTCTATCTAGCACCCCCTCGAGGGCCTCCCACCGTCAATTACATGATCTCCACTATACGGCACTGGAGCCTCCGATTAAAAAATACCCCTGATGTAATGGCCCAGATGTGCATGAAAATTTTTGAGTTAATGCTTATTACATTCAGGACATTCAAGAATATCAAGGACCCACACTTCTCAGGCGTCGGATTCCTTACAGGAAACCAAGATTTAGTGTATGACATGAGCACCACTCCTTCCATAGAGGTGATCTACGCGTGGCACGCCAGAATAAAATACCTCCCGGCCTGCTTTAAACAAACATTCGAAGAGATGTTCATAACAGGGTTCTGGGAATACCACTCAGAAATATTTGTACCCAGACCCTCACATCTCCTCCATTTATTTGCTGTGGAGCGAACCATTCACTCAGAGCAGTTACGGGTGCCACATCCAGAGGTCCCAGGGCCAGTCAATTGGGATGCATTGCTGACAGATCTAGCAAGGGGACTCAGGTTAGAAGAACACCACCTCGCCGCCGATGTGGTACAATACTACGTCCAGAAAGCAGCTAGACAAGGGTCTGTCAGGGGCGACAGACGCGAGAGTGGGGGGGGTGTTGGCAGTAGCCTTGGTACATCAGGATCTACAAGACGTGAAAGTCAAAGAAGGGACAGCACAAGCGAGCGAAGGGACAGCACAAGCAAACAGGGCAGTCAAAGAAGATCTGGCAAGTAGGCCAATATTTTTTCAAGACATTACTGCAAATCAGAGAGATGGACACGCAGGGAAGAAGAGCAAGTAGGGAGCTTGAAGATATGTATGGCAGATCACTAGAAGAAATCCCTACAACAACAGTGATGCTCATCACTAATAATCATTGTAAATCTCATTTCACATTTTTGTAGCTCCATTTTGTGCAAGCCAAGGAGTCCTTGAGCTTGAGGAGCCTTAGAAGTAGTTGCGTACCAATTTTCATAATTTTTAGATCTCGTTTGAACCTCCAAATAAGCCCTGGAACCTAATTCTTAACTAGGCCGGACACTAGGTCTGGACAGGGCCAAAAGCTAGTCAAAAACTATAAAAGGAGCTAGAGAGCTCATTTTTGGGGTTAGATTGTAATTGAAACGAACTTGTAAGAGCTTGTGAAAGTAATCTAAAGAACTCCATTGATTCTCTCTCTTTGTCTTGCCGTGTGTGCGCGTGTGTGTGTATGTGTGTGCATGCTTGTGTGCTTCTCACTCACGCACTTGTGCCGCCACTTGCTCGAGGTCTTCATACCATCCTCACGTCTTCCCGGATTGACATTAAAGGAGGTGCTACTCATCACTGAGCTACACCTTGCAATATAGGGAGATTAGTAAGATGGTTTCTCTTACTAATGGAATATGAATTCAAGGTAGTGGTAAGAAAAGGGAAGACTCACTTGAGAGCAGATCATCTTTCAACGCTCACATATGGAGAGGCCCGGAGTATCAGATGACCTTCCTGATGCTTACTTGTTTAATCTACAAGTTGTACCTAGTTGGGCTAAGATGTTAGTGCATGTATTAACCTACGGGCCTAAACATCCAGTCATAAACACTCAAGATAAGGAGGTAGTGAAAGCCCAAAAGTACCATATCATGGCAGGCAGTGTATATAGGCACATTGATCAAGAAATACTATCTTGTTGCGTAGAGGAAGATGAGCACTCAAAGTGGTTGCAAACATGTAAGTGCACTCCAACAACATTACTCCAAGCATAGAACCTATAGATCCTAAAAAGATTTGATGTATATTGGCCAACTATGGAAGCGGATGTCCATAGGATGTGCAAGTAATGCCCAATATGCCGCACTAGACCTCCAATGGAACATGCCACTCTTTATGGAGTGTCTCTAGTGCCAGATTGGAGCAAGCCACTAGTAGCCTTTTTGAGGATGAAACCATTCCCTCTAGAGATGAAATTGGCTAGACAAAGGAGCTTAGGACAAGAGGCACTAGACTACTCAATCATTGGAGATAATTCATACAAGCATGGAAAAGATATTTACCTCAGAGTGTGTATCCATGAGAGTGAATATCTTCATATCTTGGAAACTGCTCATCAAGGTGTAGCAGGAGGAAACTTTGGGTCAAATAGGGTGATTAAGGCGATTATTTGCAGGCTTGTGGTGGCCAACCCTTCACATGGATGCCCATACCTATGTGAAGCAGTGTGATATTTGTCAACGAACTCAATATCTGATACGTAAGGATGAGATGCCACTGAAACCTATGATGGGCAGACGGGCATTCTTGAAGTGGGGAATAGACTTCATAGGTCCTATTAATTCCCCAGCTAAGATTTCTCATGTTGAATAAATTATTGTCACCACAGATTACCTCACCAAGTGGGTGGGAGTAAAGGCCACAATGAAGAACGATGCTCAAATGACAGCTAAGTTTTTATTTGAGAACGTGTTCACTAGATATAAACTACCGATAGAGCTAGTAAGTGATAGAGGCACTCACTTCTTGAATGAAGTCATTGAAAATATTCTCCAAGAATTCTTGGTAGTACACAAAAAGTCTACCCCTATCATCCACAAGCTAACAGATAGACTGAGAGCACAAACAAGATATTATGCAATGTACTAACAAAATTGGTGAATAATAAATGCTCTGATTGGGACAAAAAACTACACCATGTTGTTTGGGCATACCAAGTTGCCTATAAAATAGTACTCCAAGCCACTCCCTTTCAAATGTTGTTTGGAAAAAATACAGTGCTACCATTGGAATTCTTGATACCTAGATTGAAAGTAGCACAAGAGCATGATTGGATAGGCCATGAGCTCTCCTCTAGAATCTCCGATCTTGAACGACTAGGTGAAACAAGATTGAGAGCAGCAGTAGGGATTTATGTTGTCAAGAAGAGACAAAAAGCCTACTTTGAAGCCCATGTGAAAGACAAAGGCTTAATTAAAAGCAGGAGATTTAGTCTTGGTTTATACACTCAAGGAGCATGCCAAGAAGCTAGAAAAACTTGGCTATGGACCGACGATAATCAACAGAATATCTACAAGTGGACTAGTCCAATTAGCCACATTAGAAGGAGATGCCCTACCCAACTACATTAGCGGGTGTAGAGAGAAACTATACCAAGAACCCCTGACCGAGGAGATGCTCACTAGACTTAACACTGCGCAGAAACGAAAGGAAAAAGGGAAACACATTAGAGAAGAGGCACGGGTTGAAGCTTTAGAATGGATTCGAAAGATGAAGCTTAGGAGGCAAGGAAGAGAGAAATCGAGGGTAGAAGTCGATGACATAGCCAGGTATCAAATGGCTATGTGTCAAATCTATACTGAGAGTTTCTCATGAATTAGGGATAGAAGATCGTTTGTCATAGAGTTAGGACACGGAGAGGATGCAAGGACTATCAGAGCCTTAATTGATTCTGGTTCTACTAGGAGTGCTATTAAGTTGTCCTATTGTCAGGATATGCAACTGAATGTCAATCCTATTGAGGCTTATAGGATTAGGCGGTGTGGAAACCCCTTGCTTAGGCAAGGTGGAACTTCCCATCTACCTTCAAGAGGTTCTTATGAAAGTAAAGGTACTAGTGTGCCAAGTTGAGGATCTCACAAGACCCCTCATCCAAGGACAGGATTGGATTTATAATAATGCACTCAATCTCAACCTAAGAAGTGGACTTCTTCAAGCTTGGGTGCAACAAAGAAAATCTCAAGATTGAGGAAGACCAGACTAGAGTACAACACACGACTACAGAAACTCCAGCCCCTACCTGACCTAAAGTAGTAGAAGTGGTGGACGAAGAAGAAGAAGATACCAATTGTGTACCTAAGTCTTGAAGTCTTAGGGACTTGTCTCAAAGAGACTAAATCTCATTTGCCCCACAAGTGCATATAGTGGTGGATCGATACACATTTAATTATCAATCCGAAGAACCGCATAAACCAAGTATATGACGACATGTGCACACATGATGGAAAGTGAAGTGGCTCAGCTACAATGCATGTGAAAAGACTAAACTACCTCTCCAACTCACTTAATCTCTAGAAATGTCTATCTTGATACCACTTACAGTAGTAACAACAAATTCAAATGTTTCTCCTAGCCCCAAACTCCGAATATGGCCAATACCAGGTTCATTTCGAAGCTCTTGACGAGACGCATCTATGGTGGTATTTTCACTCGAATCTGACAAATGTTCTTCAAGTTATGGGAAAAATAGTGAATGGCAGGAAGCACCTACACTCATTCCACAACTCGTATTGGTTCACACACACACTACAATAGTTCAAAAGTGATGGGAAGGGATAGACAGCAATCCGACACACTCATTTCAAGCATCACACATACATAAAAGATCATAGAGAAGATGGAAATCAGTAGGGAAGAAGCAAATTCAAATTTCAGCTCTCCTTCTTCATAATGGCAAAAAGTCTTTACAAAGAGTCACAAAGTGTCTTATATACATGTGCCCTAAAAATGGTCCTTTCACACATGAGACCAGCACTTTATTGACTAATCTCTAATTTCCTACTGCTTTACAAGAATTATGTTACAAGGATTTGGGGTTTATGCAACTAGAGGACTCCTCTAGTGCATTTACATAGCTTCGTGGGAATTTCCTAGGATTTTGAAGAAGAATTTTTATGCCAAATTTGAAAATTTTGGGGCTCCTCTTTTGTGCCTCTTTTCTTTGCAACACTCTCCCACTCTTTGTCTCTGTCATCCCTTGACAGGCTTTGCTTCTTGTCTGGAGCTTGTTTGTGGCTCCTTAGTTCACGCACCCAGTGGTCGACAAAGCAACAAGGATTGTCAAACAATTTGTTACTTTATCAGAGCTTATTCTTTTGTTTCTATAAGCCCCTTGGCATTTCAATTGTTTTCACCATGTATTCTTTGATTGGTAAGTAATTACGGGGGGGACTTGGTAATAATGGATAGTTTGGCCATTGATTATTTAAGCTTCCTTAGTGATGTGCTTCCCTAAATTGCATCCAGGAGTGTCTTCTGGGTATTGGGCAAAAAGAGGGATTGACTTGAAGTACATACGGTGTCGATTCCCAGTGTACCTGTAACGTAGGATTCTTTCCCAAAAATTTTCGCCTACAGATAGGATATGCTTTTCCTCGTGTATAGGTAAATGTTTGCATGTTGAACTGTAGATTGTTATCTGGCTCTTTATGTACTGGCGTGTTTCTTCTTTGAGTAACCCATAAGGTACATTGAAAGGCTTCATAACATGTTCTAGATTCTTGCTTTCAATCTTTGCTTCTTTCATGACTTTGATCACTTGTTCTTCAAATTCTTCAGTAAGCTAGGACACCAGTAGTGCCCGTTCCTGTCGGCTTAGTTGTGCAATAGCCCGATTATGTCTCTCAGTGTGGATCTCTGTTTCCTCCCTTGTCGGTGAATGATGCATGGGGAGAGAAAGAGGACATACCTCAGTCTCCTCAGTAGTCGCTGTGGAGTGTGGAACTACTAGTGTCCCCACGTTTACTTGCTCTTCTAATTGAGCTTTCAATGTAGTTATTAGTCCATCCTTGACTTTGATTTCTTCGGTGGCTCTCATGAATTCTTCTTTGTTCTTCAGGAGTTCCTCTCCTATGGCAGCAAGTTGACTAGTGTCTTCATTGCATTGTATTAAGAATTTATTCTCTGCCATCTTCCATTTTCTCGTAAGTTCATTAGTGTCGTCCATATATCCTTTCTCCCATTCCGCTATGATGGCTTGCTCCTTCTTCAGCTGATCTTCATACTTTGCTATTCGATCCTCCAATGCTTTTGTGCTGCTTTCTCTCATTTCTGGAGCTTCTATAGGTTGGTTGCATAGTAAGGCCGTCATCAGTTCTTTGTTCCTATTCCTTATATTGCCAACTTCATCCATGTATACCTTGATTTGAGATTCAAGGAGTTTACTTCTAGCATTCATTCGTATTTTTTCTGCTTCAGCAACTTCATAAGTTGTTTGTTCTCTGTAGCTAACGTGGTGTTTTTGCATTTTGCTTCTTCTATTTCTGATTCCTTGGCCGAGAGTGTCTGTTGAACTTGAATTAATTTTGTAGATAGGTTTTCACTTATTACCTGGGATTGATTTTTCTCTCTCATGGCCTTGTCGTAGTATGCATCGGCTTCAAACATTAGTTGTTGAGTGTCCATAGCAGCTTGTATCATTTGTTGCACTATTGGCTTGAGCTGAGCCACATCCACATTCAATCATGTTTTGGGGATGCTTGTTCTTCTCCCGCTCGTACGTCTCTTCCTTGTTCCACATATATCATCTCGTTGTGTGGTTGTCTTATTTGGAGATGTACTTCTTGGTCTCTTACTTCCTCCTCATTAGTGGTTGATTTAGTAGCACTACCTTGGAACATGACATCCAAATGAGAGGGTTTTGCTACTACCCTTATTGGTGTGAAGGTTTTGGACTCTTTTACTGTGTCTTCTACTTTTTCTTCCTTGGGGTTCTTTACCAAGAACCCTCCCACTAAAGTAGTCTCTTTGATTTGGATGCTCGATGCTTCATTCAATTTGATTATATGAATGCCTTCTTGAGATGCTTCCTGCCTTCTAGTGCCCTTGATAGTGTTATCAGGCATCTGATCGATCTTTGTGCCTTCCATGCCAAAGTCATCATGTACTTGATTCAATTCCTCCCATTGACCATCATCCCTTGAATCACTTTTAATATCCATATTCAGCATAGATGTTTCTTGTTCTTTGCGTGTGTCGAATGATGAGCTAGACTCATTAATCCCAATTCTCTATATCTATGAACTTTGGTCAGCCTTTTTCTTTGCTCAGATTCTTCATGTTTTTGTTGGTAATGATGCCCTTGCACTGGTAAGTTTACCTCTCCTTCCATATACTGGTGAGTTGTTTCCATTGCCTTTGTTAATTCCTCTTCTGTGATGGGTGGATTGTCTTTGAGCCTTGTTCTTAGAAGTACATGATTCTCTTTGAAGTTGGGATGACTTCTTCTATCTGCATCATCTCTTGTAGTCTTTTAGTACCTCTCATTCTCGGTTGAGAGCTTGTTTCATCTTCTTCTATTATTTTTACTCCCTTCTTTTTCTTTGGGACCATGGCGATCTTCCCATACTTAGCCATTTCTTCGGATGAGGGCATTTCCTTCAAATGTTCCCAAATGCTTAAGGCATGATAGATCAGTACTGTCAAGGCAACACTTCCGTTCAAGAACTTCTTATGGTTCCACTGTTTCTTTGCTTCGAAAAGTCGTTCTTGAATATATGGTGTCATGTTAACTTGATTTCCTATTTGTTGATGGCATGGGACAACATTTGCACTATAATCTTTTGTGGAGCAGTATATCTATATCTGTGCATGTTTGGAAAGCAAAAGTGTTGGTGAATGAGTTAGACTTCCTCTCCTATATCAATATGGTTGATATCTGTAGCTCAAGCGTAAGCACCACCTCCTTTACTTGTCAATCCGCGGAGACGTGAGGACCGGTATGAAGACCACGAGCAAGTGAAGGCACAAGTGTGTGAGTGAAAGCACAGAAACATGCACACACACGCGCACAAAGTAAGATCAAAGAGAGGAACAATGGAAAGCTTTGATTGCCAAAGAGTTATCTTACAAAAGCTCTATTCTCTAACAAGCTAACCCCAAAAATGAGCTCTCTAGCTCTTTTTATAGTTTTTTGACTAGTTTTGGCCCTGTCCAGACCTAGTGTCCGGCCTAGTTAAAAATTAGGTTCCAAGGCTTATTTGAGGGCTCAAACGAAGTCTAAAAATTATGAAAATTGGTAGGATGGTAGTTCTAATACTCCTCAAGCTCAAGGACTCCTCGGCTTGAACAAAATGGAGTTTAAAAAATAGAAAATGGCATTTACAATGGTTTTTAGTGATGAAAATCACTATTTTTGTAGGGGATTCTTCTGAAAATTTGACATACACTTCTTGGAGCTCCCTACTTGCTCTCTCTTCTTCTATGTCCACTTCTTTGATGTGCTTCCATGTTTTATGCTTGACCTTGAGTGCCAACACTCCCCCCCTCTCGAGTCTGTCGTCCCTGACAGACCCTTGTTGTAATGGTTGTTCCAGGTAGTGCTTCGAGAGGTAGTGTCCATTCGGTAGGAACTGGAGCCGTCGCTCTTCCAAATGTAGCAGGGTTGGTTGTCGGGTTCTTCATTTGTCACTACGAGTCTTTTCAATTTGTAGTCCTTTGGTATGTGCTTCGTCGTTTGCCAGCACGATTGTGTCATTGTGAGTCTCCGTTGATGTCCTCTAGATCTTCCAAAATTGATGGTCATAGTAGTCATGCCAAGTACTCATAACCCATAACGGATGATGGGTAAGTGTGTTCGTGCATGGGTTGAGGAAAATATGTGCCTTGTGCATGGCCTTGTAATGTAGCCCTATGCATGCTTACGTGGAAAATGCATCGGAAGAAGTATGGTGCAAAAATTGGGGTCTTGAGCTAAGTGCTCAAGGGTATGCCGACGAAGAGGTTTCCTAAGCTATCATGGTTATGGTGTTTCCAGAGTAAAGATACTTACCATGGAGAAGGTCGATCGATGTTCATCTCTTCGTGCTGTACACTCGGCTATTGGGATGGAACATTGTTGATGAATGTCCATGTTGATGGTCCACTGATGAGATCTTTTGAGTGGTTGATCCTCTCTCCTCTTTTCAAAGCAACATTTGCCAAATACTGAGAATTGAATTTCTTTATATTCCTTGGCAAAGAACATTGGGTAACTACACCAAGATTAGTTTCACATATTCTCTTTAGCTCACCATACGCAGGAGTCTTCTCCTCTAGAACTACCCTTTGCAGATATCTCCTTGGATGCTCTCGTACATGAAGTAGTTAAGCATCACTCAAGTTGCGGACCTTCAAGCTCTTCATTCCTACCATGGTAAGAGAAAATCATAGTTGTAGATGCCATGTTCATGCCAAGTGCTTGCCATCTACCAGATAAGGTGGCAATAATATCATCTGCTAGCCGAGACACACTTCTATCCAAATTGATAAATGCCTAGTAATCAACAATTCCACCTTCAACTAAGCATGACTCATTCATGTTTCATAAGCCAAACCTGGGAACAAGCTCTCTCTCGCTTTTCTTCTTTCTTTTTTTTTTTTTTTTTTTTTGAGGAGCAATGTCACAAAACAAGAAGATAGACGTTAGTATCAGTAAAACTAGTTGACCTGTGTCCATGTGCTCTTGTGCCTGGGATTCTCAAATGTGTCTATGCACGGCCATGTAATAGGGCCCTATATCAATGCATACTTTGGAAGTGCATGCCTTGAATGGTGCAAAAGACAGGGTTGTGCAAGAAGCACATGGTTGTCGCTCGTCGAGGCTTTTGATGTTACTTGTAGTTGTTGATGTCGGCTTTGGTGGAGGTATCCATTGGATCTCGAAATGATGTAATCCTCCTTATTGGGGTCCATTTTAGAACAACATTTGGCACTGTAGAGATTACTTCAAGCATCTTCCTCTTTGGATGCTTTCTAAACTATGGTATCCATTGTGGTTGGCACTTTGGTTCGGTGGAGGCTACTTGTACTTTTGGCTTCCAAACCCATATCCTTTTTGCCCGTCTTCCTACTATTCTTGAAGAGTTGATTTGATCTTCTTTCGGTCTCTGTACGTGGTTCTTACCCTTTTCTCTTTTTGGCTTCTTTGTTGAGACCTTTCGCATGTGGGAGAACATAGGTTGTTGTGGATGTAAGAACTTCTTAGGTACCCACATCTGTAATCGCCCTTGTTGAGTCGCAACGAATTTCTTAGGCACCCAAACTTGTCGAATATCTTGTGGTTGAGTTTGTCGTAGCTTCTGCATTCGTCTTCTGGCCTGGTGGGAGTCCCTAGAGGGGAATTGTGGGGTTAAGGCCAGTGGTTGCTCTCCTTTTCGTACCCAGATCTGCTTCATGCTCGGTACTAATTTCCTTTGGAAATCTCGCTGTCTATTTGATATAGCAATTGTTCTGTTCGATTGTGCTTGCTTTGTTGGTTGAGTTGTAGTGGCGGCATTAGTCCTTGCCCCAGAGGAGGAGTCCGCTTGTCTTTGAGCCTGTTCTTCCATGATTGAGTTCTCCTGCGACATAGAGCTTTTGACACATACAACATCTCTTTTGCTAAGATTAGTCTTAGGAGAACTACAAGATGTGACATCTGGATTTGTGAGCATGCCATTTTCTAGTTCTAATGTAAAGCATTGTTCTTGGACCCAAACTTGAAGAAGTTGACTTCTTAGGTTCAAGTTGACTACATTGTCATAAATCCAATCTTGTCCTAAGACAAGTGGTTCTGTAAGGTTCTCATCTTGACACACTAGCACTTTGACTTTCATTGGAACATCTTGAAGGTAGATGGGAAGTTCCACCTCGCCCAAACAAGGGGTTTCCACACCTCCCAATCCTATGAGATAAGCTTCTATGGGATTGATGTTCAACTGCAAGTCTTGGCAGTAGGAAAGTCTAACTGCACTACTTGCTGCCCCTGAGTCAATCAATGCTTTCACAGTCCTTGCACCCTTTCCTTGTCCTATCTCCATGGTCACGAATGGACGTCGGTCAATGACTTGAGAAGTCGCAATGCCTGATTTTTGGCACATATCCATGTGATATTTTGGAGCTTTTGAGTTGACATCTAGGCCTAGTCGCCTTAACTTATTTCGCCTTATGTGCTCTCTAGCCTCTGCTTGTGCTTCTTCCCTCACCCTTAACTCTCCTCTTCTTTTCGCTTCTTAGCAGTGTTGAGTCTCGTAAGCATATCCTCAGTAAGAGGTTCTTGATATAGATTGACTCTACAACCACTAATATTGTTTGGAAAGATATCACCTTCTAAAGTAGCCAATTGAACCGCGCCGCTAGTGGAAATTCTGTTAATGATCATGGGTCCATATCCTCGTTTTTCCAACTTACGGGCATGTTGTTTTAGTGTGTAAACCAACACTAGATCTCCCTCTTTCAGTCCCTTATCCTTAATGTGTGCATCGAAGTATGCCTTTTGCCTTTTCTTTGCAGCGTAGATGCCTGCTGTCGCTCGTAGCCTCGTCTCACCTAAGCGTTCTAGATCAAAGATCCTGGAGGACAACTCATGTCCATTCCATTCATGCTCTTGTGCTACCTTTAAGGCTGGGATGAGGAAGTCCAATGGTAGAACAACATTCTGTCTGAAGACCATCTGAAATGGGGTGGCATTCAGTACCGTTTTATAGGCAACTCGATAAGCCCAAACAGCATGATGAAGCTGTTTATCCCAATCAGAGCGTTTATTATTTACCAGTTTTGTCAATACGTTACAGAGGATCTTATTGCTGCTCTCGGCTTGTCCATTAGCTTGTGGGTGATAAGGGGCAGACTTCTTATGTATCACCAAGAATTCTTGGAGAAGATTTTCAATGACCTCATTCAAGAAGTGTGTGCCTCTATCGCTAACTAGCTCTATTGGTAGCCCATATCTCGTGAACACATTCTCGAATAAGAACTTAGCCGTAGTCTGAGCATCATTCTTTGTTGTGGCTTTGACTTCTACCCACTTTGTAAGGTAATCAGTGGCTACAATAATGTACTCTGCATGTGAGTTTTGAGCTGGGGGGTTAATAGGACCTATGAAGTCTATACCCCACTTTGAAAATGCACGTCCTCCCATCATTGGTCTCAAAGGCATCTCATCTTTTCTAACTGGATATTGTGCCCGTTGGCATGTGTCGCATTTCTTCACATAGGTATGTGCATCCATATGAAGAGTTGGCCACCAAAGTCCTGAGAAAAGAATGGTCTTGATTACTCGATCAGGACCAAAATGTCCACCTGCAACACTACTGTGTGCAGTCTCTAAGACTTTCAGATAGTCTGATTCATGAACGCACAGTCTTAAGTAACCATCTTTGCCTCTTTGATATAGGTTGTCTCCTACCAAGGCATAGCCTTGAGCCTCTTGCTCCATGCTTCGTCTTCTTGCTAGACTAGCCTCTTTGGGTAATCTTCCCGACCTCATAAACTCTACCAATGGAGCACTCCAATCTGGAATTAATGACACTTGATAAAGGGTCGCATGCTCCACTGGGGGTCTCTCTCTGCACATTGGACAATTCTTAATCCACTCATGTATTTCTTTGTCCATGCTAGGCCAATAGACTCCTAAACGCTTTAGATTCTGCAATGTTCGTTGTTTAGAATAGTGATTTCCTAGCAATCCTTCATGAGCTTGCTGCAACCAACTACTATGTTCATCATCCTCGACACAACAAGCTAATACACCCTCAGTATCTTGTTTGTACATGCATCCTGCCAATATGTGATACTTTTGTGATTTTACAATTTCTTCTTGTGATGTTTTAACATTTTTATTTGCGGGTCCGAAGGTTAGGACTGGTACCAACTTATTTGCCCATTTAGGAACAACTTCTAAATTGAACAGATAAGCATCAGGTAGTTCATCAGACACTCCTTGCGGTGACTCTCCTGAAGTGATGCAAGAAAGGTGATCTGCCCTAAGGTGGGTTCTACCTTTCCTAACAACAACTTCAAAGTCATATTCCATTAGTAAGAGAAACCATCTTACTAACCGTCCTGTATTGCAAGGTTTATTGACCAAATATAACAAAGCTTGATGATCAGTGAAAAACTTAAATTTGTTGGCCAATAAATAGTGTCTAAACTTCTTCACAGCATATACCATGCCTAAGCCCTCTCGCTCAGTTGTGGTATAGTTTCGTTCAGCTGTAGTGAGCTGTCTGCTAGCATATGCTATGGGCAAATCTAAGTTTCCGTCACCTGTGGGTTGTGCTAGCACACATCCTATGGCCTGATTGGATGCATCCACATGGACATGAAATGGTTTATTCCAATCAGGAGTGGTCAATATTGGTGCTGAGCACAAACGTTTCTTCAGTTCGTTGAAAGAATTCTCACACTCGTCGTTCCACTCAAAATTAGACAACAAGGCATAAAGGGGTCTAGCTATGATCGCGTACATGTGAATAAACCTACGGTAGTATCCACAATGGCCCATAAAGGCTTGTACCTCTTTAAAATTCCTTGGCCTTGGCAGCTCCGCTATGGCTCGTACCTTATCTTTGTCGGTTGAGATTCCATTCTTAGAAACAATATGACCTAAGATTTTACCTTGACGCACCATGAACACACACTTTTCTGGGTTCAGACACACTCGATATTCTCTACACTTGTTGAAGATTTGTCTGAGCTCAGGGATGTGAAATCCTCTTTCTTGGGAATGAGCACATAAATCGTCCACATACACTTCTAAGCTCTTTTGCAAGAACTCTTTGAAGACATGACACATGAGCCTTTGGAATGTCGCAGGTGCATTGGTGAGCCCAAATGGCATCACACGAAATGCAAAGATTCCCCATTCTGTAGCAAAAGCTGTTTTGTGTTGATCTTTTGGGGCAATGGATACTTGATTGTAACCTGAAAATCCATCAAGGAAGCTATAAACTTCCTTGCCTGCAACACACTGCAATAGGTGTTCCGTGATTGGAAGTGGATAACTATCTCTGATCGTAGCGGCATTAACTTTTTTAAGGTTAATACACACTCGCAACTTCCCGTTCTTCTTGGGCACCACTACAATGGGGGACACCCATTCAGTATGCTCAATCTCATAGATGAATCCACCTTCAATCAGCCTATCAATTTCTTCTTTTATTTTGGCTGCATATGTATCATTATATGTGTAGGGCTTCTGTTTGGTGGGTTTGGCATCAGCAGTCATGGGGATTGTATGCGAGCATATTCTTGGATCCACTCCCTTCAAGTCTCTATAGTGCTAAGCAAACACATCCCTATATTCCCTTAATAGAGCTACGAGCTCCATTTCTTCTCTTGCACTCAGGTCATCTCCTATGTAGGTACATCTCTCTTCGTTCTCCTCAATGGTCACCACAATCTTTTTGGTCTTTTCTTTATTATCATATGATTCTCCTATGATGGCCTCTCTCTTAGGCATTCGTACCAAAATTCTGCGGTCGTCCAGTTCATATTTTTTGAAGTTTTCTGGTACTTCAAACAATGATTCCTCCTCTTCTTGTTTCACTGCTTTTCTTTCCTTTTTCTTTTGACTACTCTCACTTCCATCCTTTGAATTTATCGTTTTAATACTTGTGAGAGGTTCTTCTTCTTTCTGGGTGAACACTCCTATATCTTCTAGATAGTGCTGCTCTGAGTTAAAACAACTATCCATCACAATGGACTCTATATCATCATCATTCTCTTCTTCTTCTATGACATCACTAGGATCACATTCTTCTAGCAAGGGCTGACACATGAACACTGAAATATCATAACCCTCCTCATCACAATGAGGTGTCCATTGTTCTTCATTGACAACAATGTCCATGGTGCTAAGATTTTAGGCCAGCCATGAGGCTCAAATTCCTCATCTGGAAAGATCATCGGTGTGTAGGCTGGGTCTCTAACTGATCTATCTCCTGGCGAAGTTCCTTCTTCTCTTGGCTTTAACCGTTTTTCCTCTTCCTCTGTGAACTTGCACATCCACAAATGAGTATCTTCATGCAGCCATGATGGATCAGGTGAACTTTTCAGAATGCATAGAGATAGAATCTTCTTTCGCTTTGTGGATAAGATTCCACTGTAGGGGTGGTACATCTCTGAAGGTGTAATCCTTCAAATTGACCTTGGTGGTGACCCCTAAGTGTTGTAAGTACAAGGAGTTGGTTCCCCAATCCTGTACTATTTGCAATTGTCGTAGGAAGGGTCTTCCTAGGATCATCTCATAGACATTATTTTTCTCAAAGTCACATATAGCAAATGTGTGTTCAAACTCTACACCACAAGTGGTTAGAGTTACCCCTTCTAGCAATCCTAGAGGCCTTTCAAAATGACCATCGGCCATTTGAAGCTTCATCCTAGTTGGTCTTAATGTGGGTTTGCCCCATTGCTTCCACAAGGAGGTGGTCACAATAGCAACACCAGCACCTGAATCTATGATTGCTTTGGTTGTGTAACCTTGGTAGGTGATTGGAAGATAAGTATTACCTTCTTCACCCTCACACATGTCTCCTACTTTATCGAGAGGTATCTCTGGAACTTTTTGCTTAGAGCATGTTTTTGGCATATTGGAATCAAGTTTTGGGACCTGATCCTTCACATGGTTCCATAGCTCGGGTTTTGCATTGAGCAGCTCTTCTACATGACATTGAACCTTAGTGTTCTTCACGACATCAGTGTTCCTTGGGACCACTGAGTCTTCATGTCTTACCAGTATTGTGGGAGCTCTGATCTGAAGAGATTTAGATTCCCATGGGCCTGGAAGTTGAGGCAGTTCTTCTAAGGTATTAGATTCAAAATCTAATCCTTTGTCTTCTTGTTGTTCTGCTTCGTCTCCGTAAATAGATGGAATGTCTTGGGGAAATTGATCATGAAGATCATCAATCTCACGAATAGGAGGGGAATTACCCTTCTCCTTGGCCCATTTCTCCTCTTGTATTTCCCGCAAGAACTCTTGAGAGTACTGTTGAATTGAAGGAGGTATTCCAGCATCCGTGGAATTAGGAACATATGCTCCCATTGGTGGTGAGCTTCCCCTTTCAATAACTGGTTGAGCCTGTGGAGGTAAAGAAACTTGTGGTTTGTTTACCAACTGCTCTAATCTTTCTAGTAACCCCTGGAAATGCAAATCCGGTTTGACAGAGTTTGTCTGATTGAACTTTTGACTAGTCTCGAGTATAGCTTGAGCTTGTTCTACCATTTTCATGCATATTTTCATTCGTTCAATCTCTAAGTCTGCTCTAGGGTAACTCTTGTCTAGGTTTGCCATTGTTGGCCCTTCTTGAAGTCGAGCCTGGTAGGCCTTGAACATCATGTCCAAGCCTTCTGGGTTGGATCTGCAAGAACAGACCCTGGTTGCGGCCTATTTACAATGGGTGGTGGGATGGATGGAGTGGATGGAGTTTCGACATGTGAGGGGTTTTGAGATGCGATGTCTTCTATTTTTGTTTTTGCATCTTTCAAGCTTTCTTCTAGTTCCGATAACTTTTTATTCCACTTGCGATTAGCCTTCTCTCTGGTATCTTTCCATGTTCTTGTTTTCCTCGTACTAGGTTCTCCGGATACTCCGATTGCTTTGCTGGTTTATCCTGTTTTAAGGCTTGTGCTCTAGTGACAGCTTGTATAGGAGCCACGTTACTGCAACTTGAACTTGAATCTGCCACTAAGCCTACCACATTAATAGGTGTAATCTTGGGTGCACTAGAGGGGTTTCTTGGACAATCTCTGGGGAGATGGACTTTGCCACAATCAGGACAAAAAGCTTGTATTGTGATAGCCTGTCCTTGACTCGGGGATGGTGGATGGGGACAATCACGAAGGAAATGGTCACCCTGAATCTAAAACATGGTCCTCTAGGGGCTTGTGGTCTTAGTTGTCTCAATTGGGGCCTAGGGTTATCATTTGTGTACATGACATTGGAGTATTCAGGCTCCCAATTTTGTTCCATAGGTGGTGCCTCATATTCATACGGATAAATCTCACTATGTTCAGGTGACTCTGTGTAATAAGCATGTGGACTACCTTCATGGGAGTAGTCTGAACTATGAGCATGAGAGTCATTCTCTGAGATCAGTGGGGTCACTGGCACCAATGCTCTATTAAGGTTCTCTTCTGCCACTGCATACTTAACTGGAATTGCATTGGCAGGAGCTGGTGGTTGGTTTCCCAAGACTGGTTGTGGCCTATATGGTGCCTGATATTGCTGTTGTGGTCTATAATATGGTTGTTGGTATTGGTTCTGATACCTACCTTGTGGGTAAAGTTGCTGATAATTCTATCTAACAGCCTGCCTATTGTAGGGACAATCTTGAGCCATATGGTTTGTGTACTTCCTTTCAATAGTGCAGTATGGGGTATTCCTTTCTCTCATGTTCTGGTTGTGCATTGGGCATACATTAGCCATGTGGTTGCCTCTGCAAGTATAACACCGATTCAATGGGGTGACTCTCGGTGTTTGTCTATTTTGGACTCCCAGCTTCTTGGCAACTTGCTCAGCTATCTCCTCTATTTTCGTGGAGATTTTCAAAGTATGACTAGTAGAACTATCAGAATCCTTATAGAGTTTGGACAATCCTAATTCCTCTCCCAGGTTATCTTCTATGTCAATGCACGTCCGCACACACTCTTCTATGGATCTAGGCTCTTTCAAGTACACATATGATCTTAACTTAGTGCTTAGTAAGCCATCTAAAAACAAAGCCACTTGTTTGGTTGGTGTGGGTAACTCTGGAGGAGGGCATCTCTCTAGATACTGTCTAAACCTTCTACCTGCTAGCCGCATTGTTTCTTGGGGTGTCTGCTTGAAGCTGTGGATCAAAGATGATGTGTTATGCCTGATACCACTCTTGGAAAATTCTACAATGAATTCGTCTAGCAGTTGACCTATATCGCGATAGTTGCGACTACTCAGTGGTTGAAACCAAGCCAAGGCAGTGCCCTTAAGAGTCAAACCAAATGCCTCGTACTGGGTGAACAAGTCCTCAACCTGCTCAACTCTTAACACTTGTTTGAACTCGGCCACATGATCATAAGGATCTCCTGACCCGTCAAAATAATTCTTCATTGTCTTGATCACTTGAGTGGGTCTAAGGGTTCTTGGGTGCTCTCAGGGTCTAGGCAATGGAAAATCCTCTTCATCTCTTTGTTGCCTATGTGCTTGATGTCTCTCTCTTTCAGGTCTTTCATTTTCAAATCCTGACCTATTCCTGCCCACGGTGTGTGCAAAACTTACATCAGGTCTCTCTCTAGTTCTTTCTCTCTGGGCTTCATGAGCGTGGGATGATCCTACTCCTTGGAGGCCATGGGAAACATTGGATCTTGGTGGAGGGAAAATCAATTCACTCTTCCAAGTATATGCATGTCTATCATGTTCTGTTACCAAGAAAATTTTCTCTGATGTGTTATCTAGGTAGACCACTTTGCCTGGTGTCTCTAGATCCTTGAACTCGTAGATGATGACTATGCCCAATTGGATGGGTTGATCTGGCTTGAATCTCTAAAAGGCTTCCTCTGTTTCTCTATTCAAGAATAGTTCTATGCTTTTGTTGTCTTGAGGGATCCAATCCGGAGTGATCACTCGGGTCAAAAATGACTTACCTCTAGGAGTCTGGGGTCCTTTTCCTACATTTCCTTGTTCTAGGTCTCCTATTTCATTCTCAGGAATGACATTTCCAAACTCATCAGTCCTATCTGGTAGGTTAGTGACCACATACATGGTTCCTTCCTTATCAATGTATGAACCCTCTTCGAACTTGACCACCGGGTGTTCAAGTCCAAAGGGTTGATCTGGATTTTTGAGTTGGACCACTGATCGCCTCATGCTATCCTCATAGATGCGAGCACCTAATCGGTTGGTCCGAATATATTCCAACTGTGTCTTATAGGGACCTTCTGGTGTTTGTAAATAATCAGTTCCTGAGCCACCTACAGGTTTCCCCATGCTAAAAGACATTTCTAAATCACTTGTGTCTGAACTTAGTCTGTAAGGATGACCCCTTAGTTGTTGTGCCCAAGACTTAGCTGTATGGTTGACACTAGCCTCAGAAGATCTAATGCTTTGTTTATCCTTGCCTAGGTGTTTACCAGACCTCAGGTTCATAAGCTTTGTCTTCTAGTCCCAAAATTCCCCTTTGTATTGCTCAAAATCCCTTGGGGCCCCCTTGGTTTCCTAGTCCTACCGCAGGGTCAAACGAGCTTTCCAACGAGCTATAGAGCTCAAAAAATGGACTTTGGATGAAAAAGTTATGTCAAATTAGGCTCCTGGGGGTCAAAACAGGCAAACAGGACCTTTTGGAGAAAATCACGATTTTTTGAAATCAGGGAATCGTGATTTTGTGAAATCAGAGAATCGCGATTGTGTGAAATCAGAGAATCGCGATGCTGTGAAGTCAAATAATCGCGATTTTGAGCACAAAATCGTGTTTTTGAAAATCGCGATTTTGAGCACAGAATCGTGTTTCAGAGAATCGTGGTTCACAAAATCATGGTTCACAAGATCATGATTCACAAAATCGTGTCTTCACAGAATCGTGTTTTAGAGAATCGTGTTCTAGAGAATCGCGATGTTGTCTTAGAGAATCGTGGTTTTCAAAATTTAGAGAATCGCGATTTTGAGTACAAGCACAGAATCGTGTTTTTTTGAAAATCGTGATTTTGAGCATAGAATCATGTTTTAGAGAATCGCGATTTTGTCTCAGAGAATCGTGTTTTCACAGAATCGTGGTTCACAGAATCGTGATTCACAAAATCATGTTTTCACAGGATCGTGTTTCACAGAATCATGTTCTAGAGAATCGTGATTTTGTCTCAGAGAATCGTGATTCACAAAATCGTGTTTTTCACAAAATCGTGGTTCTCAGAATCGTGTTTTTTGACATGAAAATCGCGATTTTGTCTCAGAGAATCGTGTTTTCACAAAATCGTGTTTTAGAGAATCGTGTTCTCACAGAATCGTGTTTTTGGTTGAAAATCGTGATTCGTGAAAATCGCGATTTTGAGCACAACCACAGAATCGCGATTCTGAGAATGACCACAGAATCGTGATTCTTTCAGCAAGCTTTTAGGCGGGAAACATAAAATTGTGATTTTCAAAAAAATTTGAATTTTCACCGAATCGGAATTTTCATCACAGAATCGCGTTTTTTGGCGGGAACTTCGAATTTTTGAGCGCCGAGCAATGGCGAGCTCCGTATGAGTAGAAAATCATGAAAAACACAGGCGCTTGTTCTCCCTTGCACTTCCTAACTCCTTCCCACACAATAATGCATGAAAGATGGTATGAAAATGGTGAAAATGCACTAAAAAACAAGAAATTTCTATGAAGAAGAAGATGGAAGAAGGTGGAGATGATGATGATGAAGAAGATGAAGAAGAAAAATCAGAAAATGGACAAAAATGATAGTTTTTTTTTTACCTTCCAACGTCGCAAATCTACGATCTTACCATCACAACGCTCGTCCTTGAAGCTCTCTCCCCGGCAACGGCACCAAAATTTGGTGTAGCTCAAGCGTAAGCACCACCTCCTTTACTTGTCAATCCGTGGAGACGTGAGGACCGGTATGAAGACCACGAGCAAGTGAAGGCACAAGTGCGTGAGTGAAAGCACACAAACATGCACACACATACACACACACACGCACAAAGTAAGATCAAAGAGAGGAACAATGGAAAGCTTTGATTGCCAAAGAGTTCTCTTACAAAAGCTCTATTCTCTAACAAGCTAACCCCAAAAATGAGCTCTCTAGCTCTTTTTATAGTTTTTTGACTAGTTTTGGCCCTGTCCAGACCTAGTGTCCGGCCTAGTTAAAAATTAGGTTCCAAGGCTTATTTGAGGGCTCAAACAAAGTCAAAAAATATGAAAATTGGTAGGATGATAGTTCTAATACTCCTCAAGCTCAAGGACTCCTCGGCTTGAACAAAATGGAGTTAAAAAAATAGAAAATGGCATTTACAATGGTTTTTAGTGATGAAAATCACTATTTTTGTAGGGGATTCTTCTGAAAATTTGACATACACTTCTTGGAGCTCCCTACTTGCTCTCTCTTCTTCTATGTCCACTTCTTTGATGTGCTTCCATGTTTTATGCTTGACCTTGAGTGCCAACAATATCTATAAACGTTCAAGTCTTGGCCCCCCGGGTTTCCTCCTTCAATATTGTATTTCCGTCTTTTTCCCATCAAAAAGCTTCTTTAATAAGGTCGTGGGTGAATTGTATGATGAACCACTTGCCTACTGCATCTAGCACTCTTGCTTTGGGTACTAATGGATCATGCAAAGCTGGTTGTAAGGTATTCATTACTTGTGTGCATCGTTGGGTTTGTAGATTGGCAGTTCAAAGTACTTCTGAATACCAGCTTTCTTCATAATGTCTACAGTGGATGGAAGTTCATACACTACTTTGAAATCTTGAGACATTACAGGGAACTGGTGGTCCATGTCCATAATCTTAATTGTTACCAAGAACAGGTAGTCCCTAGCGGGTTGATCCTCTTGAAACCAATGACCTTTTGCTTTAGTCACACTTTGTAAGGGAAATTCTAGTACCTCCTCTTGAATAGTTGCTTCAGATTCCTCAAGCCATCTGCACTTGTAATAAGAAGAACATCAGCTTCTTATAGAAGGTAAATCGTGAGTTATGTGTGTCTCAGTGACATGTTGCTTTTTGCGTCACTCTGTTTCCCCTTACTCACATAAGTAAGATCTCTTACCATACATCTTTTGATTTACATTCCTGAAAGAAAGCAAGAGTTATTTTAGCTGAAGCATTTATTTATTTACATATTAAGTTCATTCCTATGGAAGTAGAATCTAGGATCTATTCCCACATGGGAAATGTGCACCACAAGTTTTGTTGAACATATTCTATGCCGAATGCATGGCATTGTAGTGTGGCCCTGGCATGCATACTTTAGGTGCATTCGACTCTTCATGAGTGCAATTGGAATCTTGTTGAATCTATTGTTCCTATCCTCGCTGCCTCTTCGGTCTTCATATCCATTTTGTAGTTGATGTGAGAGGCTTCATCCTCTCTTGGTTTTGTCATACTCTAGGTTTATCTTCTTTCTTTTTTGAAGTCTGATTGGTTGGTGTCGTGTTCTTTTGGTACCTTTGGTGGGTCTTCCTGGGTTTCATTGTCTTGCTTTTTCGGTGTAATATTGCCTCTTGCTTGCCTAGTTCTTGACTTGCAATCTATCAGACCTTCTTCAGAATCCACATATGTTGTGTTTTCTGGGCTTCTACTAATGACTTTGGAAGCCATACTCTCAGAAGTCTTTTTGGTCCCGATTGTAATGAAGAGAATTCGTTGTTTCTCCTTGTCTTCATAGGGTGAGTGACCTATATTAGTGTTGACCAATGTAGATTAGCACTTCCTAGTTGCGATAATTGGATAGTGGACTTCCACATGGATGGTCTCCCCTTGTTGTAGGTAACTTTAGGAACGTCATCTTCACAGTTCCTCTTAGATTCACTATTCATGGGATATGAAGGCACCTCATAACCTGATGCATTGGTATTGGTAGTCAATCCTTTCTTAGGGCACTCCTCTGGTAAACTTTTGATTGATCAGTTTGCTAACTCCTCTTCTAGGGTTTCTTTCTCATGCTTGATGGCTTCATGCATGTGAGGGAGTCTTTCTTCTAATAGGCTAAAGATTTCCTTATGCCCTGTTGTGGCTGAGATGTACCCTTGAGATAGATGAATGCTCACTTTGTTCTCAATAATCCAATCTTGTCCTAGGATTAGGTTTTCTATTAGATCCTCATCTTTACATACCAAGACTCGTTGCTTCATAGTGGAATTTCCTAGGTGGAGGGATACTAAAGTTTCTCCAATACATTCTATGACGTGGCCCCCAATGTCTATCATGTGAGCTTTAGTCGGTTTTAGGATCATTTGAAGATGCGTAATAACCATTATTCGTATGCAATTGAGGGCTATCCCTGAGTCGATTAATGCATCTATCAATTGGTATTCTGTAGTTCCAATCCATAGGTTTAAATATGGTTGAGATATGGTGAGGTTATTTGTGTTGGCTTGGTGAACTTGGTAATTGGCCATGGGAATTAGTTCCTCACCATGTAAATATCGTTCATCCCTTTGCCTTATCCACTCTTTTCATCTCTTGATATCTCTAAGAACTCATTCATCAAGGACTCTATTACTTCGTTAATGAAATGCGTTCCTCGATCACTCACTATCTCTATAGGTAGCCCAAAGCGAGTAAAGATGTGCTCAAAAAGAAATTTAGTTGTGGTCTGTGCATCATTTTTTCGAGTTGCTTTTGCCTCTACTTATTTAGTCAAATAGTCTGTTGCCACGATTATCTACTCAGTGTGTGATCCTTTGGCTGGTGGGTTAATGGGTCCTATGAAATCAATACCCCATTTGGAAAAGGCTCTTGCACAAACCATAGGTCTCAAAGGCATGTCATCACATCTAATAGGGTATTTAGCTCTTTGGCATGCCTCACAACTTTGTACATAGGTGTCTGCATCCATATGTAGAGTTGACCGCCACAAGCCTACAAAGAGGATCATTTTTACAGTCATTTCGGTTGAGAAATGTCCTTCTGCGGCACTTGCATGTGCCATTTCTAATATGGGTAAGTACTCTCTTTCATGTACACATAGTCGGAGTTGATTGTCTTTCCCTCTCTTGAATAATTGTCTTCCCAAGATAACATAGTCCTTACTCATTTCTTCTAGGGATCATTTTCTAGCTAAACATGTTCCTTCCTCATGCTCTCGTGTCTTTAAGAACTTCACTAATGTTTTACTCTAGTTGGGTGCTATTGTAGAGAAAGGTAAAGATGTATGGTCATCTAGAGTGGTTTCCCGTGCAACTATTGACATACTCATGAACATCCTTAGGCATATCAGGCCAATAGACTCCTAACCGTTTTAATTCTCTTAGGGTTCCATGAGTTCCCTTATGCATTCTCCATTTGTTTATGTGTGCTTGTTCAATCAAGCTCTTCTGTTCATCCTCTTCTACACATCTAGACAACACACCATTGGGTTCTTTATGATACACACTTCTTGCTACAATGTGTAAGTTACACGATTGTAGAATTTCATTTCTAATCTCCTTGTTAATTGAGTGTTGTGGTCCATGAGTGAGTATTGGAAATAGCTTTTCTGCCCACTTAGGACATACTTCCAAATTGAATAGGTAAGTGTCTGGCAAATTGTCGGGTACTCCGCTAGGTGGTTCTCCGTGTGTTAGCCTAGAGAGATGATCGGCTCTCACGTGGGTATTTCCTTTTTTTACAATCACTTAAAAATCAAACTCCATTAACAATAGAAACCATCTCACTAGTATTCCTGTGTTACAAAGGCTTATTGACTAATTACAATAAGGCTTGATGATCTATGAAAATTTTGAACTTGTTGGCTTGCACTTCCTTTGCATTTTTTGGTCTTGGAAGTTCTAGAATTACTTTGATCTTGTCTTCATCAGTGGATATCCCATTCCTAGATACGATGTGTCCTAGGATTTTTCCTTGTATCACTATAAATATGCACTTCTCAGGATTTAGGCATACTCTATATTGCTGACATTTTTCAAATATTCTTTACAACTCTGAAATATGTTCCTGTCTCCGATCTGAGTATGTACATAAGCCGTCTACATATACTTCCATAATCTTCCTTAGGAATTCTTTGAAAACATGACACATTAACCGTTGGAAGGTAGCACGAGCATTAGTGAGCCCAAAAGGCATCACCCTGAAAGCATAGACTCCCCATTCAATCATGAATGAAGTATTGTGTTGGTCCTCAGTAGCAATAGCTACTTGGTTGTATCTAGAGAATCCATCCAAGAAGTTATAGACTTCCTTACCTATGACTCTTTCCAAGAGGTGATCAGCGATAGGTAATGGCTAGCTATCACGGATCGTGTCTGCGTTGACCTTCTTCAGATTAATGCACACTCTTAGTTTCTCGTTCTTTTTGGGCACAACCACCAATGGTCACACCCATTCAGTATGTTCTATCTCGTAAATAAATCCAGCTGCAGAGATATCATTACAGGTGCAAGGGCATTGCTTTGATGGTTTTGCATCAGGTGTCATAGGTATTTGATGAGAAAAAATGGTGGGCTCCACACCTTTGAGGTCCTTGTAGGTCCATGCAAACACATCTCGATATTCTCGAATCAGTCTCGTCAATTCTTCTTCCTCCTCAGGTGACATATCCTTTCCTATGTACGTACATCTTTCTTCTCCATTTCATACAATCACTATGATTTTTTGCATTTGTTCCTTGTTGTCATATGCTTCTCCTTCTCTCTCTTCTCTCTTAGTCATCTAAATGGCTATTTTCCTTTCCTCTACATCGTATCTCTTGAAGTGTCTTGGGACTTCAAATAGATCCTGGTTTGGTTCGGTCTTACCTATGAGATCCACATGGTTTAGTACTTCCTGAGCCGCTTCTATCGCTAAGACCTTGGATTGTTCCATCCTTTTCTACGGTTTGAATGGCTTCTAAATAATGTTCTTATCAAAATCTAGTTCCATCTCTATGCTCTCATATTCTTCCTTCCATTCCTTGTCTAATACTTCTCATACTGCTACCTCTTGAAGAACTACCATGTAAAAGCTTACATCATAACCTCCTTCGTCTATACATTCATTCATGGTCAATACTTCTTCGTTTACACATATGTCCAAAGTGGCTAGAATCTCCATCTAACAATGTGGTTCGAAAGCTTCATCAGGAAAACCTTTTGGAATATACATTGGGTCCTTGATGGGCCGATAATTTTGATGTCCTATGGGCCATAGCTGAATTTTTTATCCTTTCTCTTTGCTTCCTTACACATCCATAATTGGGCATCCTCATGCATCCACTATTGATCACTTGAACAGGCACTATGCATTGACAAATCATCTTCTTCCTTGTGTACGAGATTCTATTGTAGTGGGGGTACATCTCTATATGCAAATGTATGCAAATTTATCTTGGTAGTGGTCCCTTGATGTTGAAGGTATAATGAGTCTCTTCCCCAGTCTTGTACTACCCTGAGTTGTCTCATGAAAGGTCGACCTAATATCATTTCATAATTATTTGCCTTTCCAAATTGACATATAGCTAATGTATGCTCAAACTCGACTCCAAAGGTGGTTAATTTAATTTTTTCCAATATTCCCAGGGGTTTCTCTACATGAAGATTTGCTAATTGAAGTTTCATATGTGTTGGTCACAAGATTGGCTTTCCCCATTTCTCCCAAATATCTTTGGTGGCGATACCCACGCCCGCTCCTGTGTCTAGTATGGCTTTGGTTAGGTATCCATTGTATGTGATAGGCAAACATGTGTTGCCCTCATCTCCTTCACTAAATTCCCCAACCTTATCAATCGAAATTTGTATAGTCGAAGGGTTTTCATTTTCCTTATTTTCCTCTTTGTTTTTCTCATGCTCTAACTTCAATTGTCCTACTAATTGTTTCCATATTTGAGGTTTTACCCGGAGTAATTCTTCCACAGTCAATCGACATTGTACTTTGGTCTTTTTGAGTTCTGCTAAATTGTGTGAAGTCCTGTCCGAAGACTCCTTTTCTTTTCCTCGTATTGTAGGAGCACGGAAGATTATGGATTCCTTCTCATATTCTCCCATGTAGTTGTTGGAGAATTCCTCTCCTATTTGCAGCGGAAAGTGTAGAAGATCTTCTTAGGATCAAGACTTTTGCCAACAGCTAAACCTTCAAATGAAAACTGGTACCAACTGAAAAATGCAATGAACTTGAAACTTTGGTCACTCAAACTAGACACATATAGATTTCAAATAAGCTATCAAACACTCAATTTGGAGTAGATTTGGGTTGGCAACTCTTTGATTCAAAATAGGCTACCTGTCCACTCAGTTATGTTGAAAACTAGACTTCATTAAAACTTGCATAACTCAAAGAGCATATAGAGTTTGGTAAAAATCTTCTAGAAAAAGGAAGTGCTTGAGATAAGCTTTGCAACGAATGTTTAAACTCTAAAATTGGATACATATATTGAGAGATATGACTCTCACAAGTAGACTACCCAGAAATGGGTATGTGGTTGGACATAGTCTATGAGAGTGAAGAGAACGAAAAGACTCAAACCAAATGAACTAGCTACAAGGGGACTTCCATGCCTTCTTCCTCTATTCTTGATTGTCCTCCTTTGACTCTTTTATAGCCAAGTGACCAAAAAATATCATGATGATTTTGAGAGCTCGTCTCCATGACTTCTCCACTACTTTGGACAGTTACTCCTCTTACAGTTCAGTTTTTGGATTTGATTCTCTTTTGGCCTCCACTACTTGCTGAAGTAAATGCTTCCATTTTTCCTTTTTGTATTTTCCTTCTATTTGAAGAAAATCCTTTTTAGAAAAATATATACGACCTTACTTATTTCTTTTTAACACTCCCTCTCAAGCTCACATGTGAGCTTGCACCTTCAGCCATATCCTGCAAGTTGATGTCATCCTTGAACCTCTTCAACTTAGAAGCATCTAAGGACTTTGTAAACATGTCTGCAACCTGGTCATTAGTTCCAATGAACTTTATATCCACATCCTTGCTCAAAACTTTTTCTCCAACATAATGATAATGCACTTCTATGTGCTTGCTTCGTGCATGAAACATTGGATTGTTTGTCAAGTGAATGCTTGACATGTTGTCACCATAAATTGGAATGGTCTCCACCTACACATCAAGATAAGCCAAGAGCTTCTTAATCCACATAGCTTCACAAGTTGCAAAGGCTAATCCTCTATATTCAGCTTCTGTCGATGATAGTGCAACAGTAGGTTGCTTCTTCGAGCTCCATGTGATAGGTTTGCTACCTATCATGAACACATAACCTGAAGTGGATCTTCTATCTTCCTTCTAACTAGCCGAATCAGCATCACTGAAGCCTTTTACCTGCAATTCTTCATCATATCTATAAAACAAGGCATGATTGACTGTGTGCTTCATACATCTTAACACTCATTTGGCTAAATTTAAATGTTCACTTGTTGGAGCTTGCATAAATTGAGAAAGAACTCCAACAATATAACACAAATCTGGTCTTGTGATCGTAGCATAGATCAATGAACCTATAATACTCCTGTATGTAGTTACATCTTGTAACTTCTCTCCATCATTTGAGCATAGCTTCACATTTGTCTCCATAGGTTGAGTGAGTGGTTTGCATTCACTCATTCCAAATCTGAAAAGAACATCCAACAGGTACTTTCTTTGCATCAAGTAAATGTCATCTTTCCCATAGACTATCTCAATGCCTAAAAAGTATTTCAGCTCACCAAGATCTGAAATTTTAAACTCCTTATCGAGTTTTCTTTTTATCTCTTGTATTCCTGTAACATTACTTCCTATTTTGTTGAGATCATCAACATATATGAAAATATATACCTGCTTGCCTTCTTCTTTCTTCATGTAGAGAGAGGGATCTGCATTACTTGGACTATACCTACACCTTGTGAGGTACTCAACCAATCTTTGATTCCAAACACGTGGTGCTTGCTTCAGCCCATACAAAGCTTTCTTCAATCTACAAACAAAATTTGGATGCTTTCTATCTTCAGATCCAATCAGTTGACTCATGTATACCTCTTCTTGAAGTTCACCATTGAAAAAAACATTTTTTTTGTCAAGTTGATACAATGGCCATCTCATTGTTGCACTCACTGCAATCAAGGTTCTAATTGTTCCAATCTTTGCAATGGGGTTGAAAGTCTCTTCATAGTCGATGCCGTGAGTTTGCTTGAATCCTTTTGCTACTAGTCTAGCTTTATGCCTAGCTATAGAACCATCAGCATTTCTCTTTATTTTAAACACCCATTTATTTGGAACAATCTTCATACCTTCAGCCTTTGGAACTAGCTCCCATGTGTGATTGTCCTTGAGAGCTTTTATCTCTTCTTGCATAGCTTCTTGCCATTCTTTTTGTGTACATGCTTCTTCATATGCATTCAGTTCTTTGTCTTTGACCACCTGTGTCATATATGCAAAATGCTTTGTAATAAAACTATCATAGCTCAGCCTTTGAATTCGATACCTTGCTCTCGAAGACCTCCTTTCATTTCCTTTTGAATATTGCTTCTTCAACCGGTTTAGCTTTACCTTTGGTGTAATCACCTCTTCATACTCTTCTTCACTTGCATTTGAATCACTATTTTGGGCAGCACTTTCAGCTTCAAATCTTTCATAATCTGATGTTGGTGATGAGGAATGACTCCTTAGTCTCCCCTTCTATGTTGAGCTTCTCCAAGTGATGTAGAAGCTTCTCGACCTGACATTTGAGTGATTGTTTGCTGAAATTCTTCTTGGACAACACCTCCATCATCTTCGCAATCTTCTTCAAGAATCTTTTGTTTCCCTTTGTCTCCAAACCATGGTCTTAGCTCATGAAATACCACATCTCGTGAGACTCATAGCTCCTTTGTCACCGAATTGTAGCACCTCTATCCCTTTTGCTCCGATGAATATCCAATGGAAATACATTTTTCGGACTTTGCCTCCATCTTTGTCCTTAGTTCTTGAGGGATGTGAACATAACACACACATCCAGAAACTTTGAGATGTGTAAGGTCAGGTTTCTTACCGGAATAGACCTCCTCAGGAGTTAGATTATGCACTCTAGTTGTTGTGCACTTATTCATCAAATAAACAACTGTACTAGCTGCTTCAGCCCAATAGTTTAGTGGCACCTTCATCTCGTTGAGCATGCACCTTGCAACTTCTGTGATATGTCTACTTTTCCTTTCAGCTATTCCATTTTGTTGAGGCGTGTACCTACATGTAAATTGTCGCTTGATGCCATTTTCATAAAGAAAATCTGAAAATTCTTTGGAGAAATATTCTCCTCCTCCATCGGACCTCAAGGTCTTTATGTAGCGTCCTGTTTCCTTTTCTACATGTGCTTTAAATCTCTTGAACATGGAGAACACATTTGATTTTCGTTTTATGCAAAACATCCATACTTTTCTTGAATAATCATCAATAAAAGTGACAAAATATCTATTACCAGCCACTGATGGTTGTTGTGATGGTCCCCACACATCCATATGTATCAAGTCGAGGACATTCCTTGCCACATAGTTGCTCTTCTTGAATGGTTGTCGAGTTTGCTTTCCTAGTTGGCATGCTTCACAAAACTCATGTAGTCCAACATCATTGAATCTTGGAAGACCTCTTACCACTTCATGGTTGCTCATGTCCTTGAGCTTGGGAATGTTGATATGTCCAAACCTTTTGTGCCACAAATTGATTGCAGCAATCCTCTTGTTTCCAAACTGAATATACATCACCTTTCCATGTGGTTGTTGAATGTCCAAAGTGAACATCCTTCCTTCTTTCCTTCCTTGAGCAATGACCTTGAATCCTTCTTTTGGATTCTTTATAAAGCAGCCTTTTTCATTGAAGATAACATGATATCCTTTCTCTACCATTTGTCCTACTAAAAATCAAATTCTTTGCAATAGTAGGAACGTGAAGAACATCAGCCAATACCTTCTTGTCTCCAAGCTTGATGTCTCCAACATGCTCAATTGCATGTTGAGTTTCATCCCCGGTCTCCACACATCCTTTTCCACTTGGAGCTTGTAGCTTTGTGAATAAATCTCCTTGGCATGTCATATGGTTGTTGCAACCTGAATCTATAAACCATTTTTTATCATCACTTCTCGACTTGTTGTAGTCATGCTTCATGGCAAGCATGGTTTGCTTTTCCCATTCACTTGATGTACTCACATAGTTATTTTGGCTCCTTTGGCTCTTTCATTCTTTTGCCAACAATCATTTGCATAATAACCTAGTTTACCACAATGATAACATGTTATACCTTTATGAGGATTGTATGAACCTCGACCTCTTCCTCTATTTCTTCCTCGACCTCTTCCATGTGTGTTTTCATTTGAATCTTCTTTGTTGTCCTCCGAGTTGTGTTGGCTAAAATTTCTGTTGTTGTAGCTTCTTCCTCTTCCTCTCGAGCCTCTTCTTGAGTTCCTTCCTCTACCCCATCCTGCATATAACATTTGACTATGGTTGTCCTTACCTTTGTTGCCTTTTCCTTATTGAGCAACCTCTTCAGCCACAAGATTTGGTATAATCTCGTTGAATGTTGGTAGAGGGTCTCTATAAATAATGTTTGTGATGAGGGGCTTCCACTTTTCTTCACTCCTCAAGCCATTGAGGGTTGTTTGGACGATGTCTTCCTCTTCTATCTTGCATCCAACTGATGCTAGCTGATCTCAAAGCTCCTTGATCCTCAATGTATACTCACTAATGCTTTGGTTTGAGCTTTTCTTCATGTTGTTGAGCTCGTTCTTGAGTTGCATCCTCCGAGACCTTGTTGAGGTAGCATACACCTTCTCCAATGCTTTTCCAAACTTCCTTGGTTGTTTCTAAGCTTTGCACATGACCAATCATAGTGTTAGAAATAACTTGTGAGATGAGGAACATCACCCTTCGATTCCTCTCTTCCCAATCAGCAAATTGTCTCCTCTGTGCCGGAGTAATGTTGGGATCTTGAAGGTCCATCAGTTCTAGATCATTTCCAGTAAGTAGACTCCATAAACCTTTACCTTTAAGGTAATTTTTCATTCTATACCTCCAAGACTGAAAATTGCCTTTGTCTAACTTCTCAACTTGTTGTCCTAAATCAACTATTGAAAACTTCTAAGATTGAAGTTTACCTCAAGTATGTTGTGGTGCTCTTCCTTGACTTTACGAAGCTCCCCCTTGATTTGTAGCTTCTCCTTTGCTTCACTTCAGTTCCAATGCTTTGTCTCTTCAAAATCCAATGCTCTGATACAATTGTTGGAGAATTCCTCTCATATTTGCAGCAGAAAGTGTAGAAGACCTTCTTAGGATCAAGACTTTTGCCAACAGGTGAACCTTCAAATGAAAACTTGTACCAAGTGAAAAATGCAATGAACTTGAAACTTTGGTCACTCAAACTAGACACCTATAGATTTCAAATAAACTATCAAACACTCAATCTGGAGTAGATTTGGGTTGGCAACTCTTTGACTCAAAATAGGCTACCTGTCCACTCAGTTATGCTAAAAATTGGACTTCACTAAAACATGAATAACTCACAGAGAATAAAGAATTTTATAAAACTATTTTACATAGAGGAATTATTTCAGATAAGTTTTCCAATGAATGTTTAAACTTTAAAGTTAGATACATATATTGAGAGATATGACTCTCACAAGTAGAATACCCAGAAATGGGTATGCAGCTAGACATAGTCTATGAGAGTGAAGAGAACGAAATGACTCAAAACAAATGAACTAGCTACAAGGGGACTTCCACACTTTTTTCCTCTATTCTTGAGTGTCCTCCCTTGCCTCTTTTATAGCCAAGTGACCAAAAAATCTCATGATGAGTTTGAGAGCTCTTCTCCATAACTTCTCCACTACTTTGGATAGCCACTCCTCTTACAATTCAATTTTTGGATTTTATTCTCTTTTGATTGATTCTTTTTTGGCCTCCACTACTTGCTGAAGTAAATGCTTCCATTTTTCCTTTTTTTATTTTCCTTCTATTTGAAGAAAATCCTTTTTGCAAAAATATATACGACCTTACATCTTTCTTTTTTAACAGTAGTTTGGTAGGGTAGAAATGCTATGTGCTTCCTCTCTATTTCGGTCTAGCATAGAGACTTCTTCATATATTTATTCCAAATTAGGCATTTTTTGATAGTCTTACACATCCAATTCCTCAAAAGGCATTTTTTCAATTCCATTCTTTTTCCATTGATCTTCTCAAATCCTAGTCCACAAATCTCTTGGCCAATCATCCTCTAAACCAGGGACTTTGGACATGGGTTTGTCCTGGGTATTTAGTAGTTCTTTCTTATCACCCTTCTCTTTTGGTTTCTGGTTCTTTGTTTTAAGACAATCGTTGTATTGATGCTCATATATTCTCGTCTCTGGTAGAACAAGGATAGTCTTTTCTAGAGTGTCATGAGCGACCTCTATGAGTTTTCTGCATATAGCGAGTCTCTCTTTTTCTAACTCTCCATGTGGGTAAAGTTTTTCGTGTTGCTCTATGTTGGGTCCAATTGTGATCCTTGCTTCGTAAGCTTTTAACCACATATCCAAATCATCGGGTCTTGGGTTTGCTAAAATTGATCCTAGCTTGTTTGGTTCTAGTGTCTATGGTGGAACGGGGGTTTCTTTTTGAATTTCAAGTTCCTTAGGTTTCTTACTGCCTATTGTGTTCTTCTTGTCTTCCTTGTTTCTGTTTTTCGTCCATTTTTCTTTGAGTTTTTCCCTTCTATCCTTCCACTTTTGGTTTTTCCTTGCTTGGGTACTCTCTAGTATATCTTCTGAGTCTTCCACTACTTGTACTCTAGGTTCTAGGTTTTTACTCTTTTCTTGCTCCGAGTCCACTCGTTTTCTTTCTTGTCCTTTACCTTGTGCTCATGTGATGGCTTTCAATGGTACTGTGTATTCCTTGTCACGTCTTGACGATTCAATTACTTCTATCACGTTAATAGGTGAAGTATCATGAGTCTTATTAGGATTCTTTGGAGAGTCTCTAAATAGGTGTTCCTTTCCACATTCATTGTAATACCCTTCCCAAGTCCTGGGAGGTGGTGGGTTGTATGACCGAGTGCATTCTCTTATAAAGTGATCTCCTCCACAACTATAGCACGGTCCTTTTGGCATAGGCGGTTTGATGGGTGGTCTTATGGGTGTTGGTGCCTTGGATGCGGTGTACATTAAGGTTACAAACTCCTGCCTGTAGGTGTTTTCATATCCCTCATAACCATAGTATGGTGGGTCATAAATTTGGTTGTACTCCACCACACTAGTGTCATAGGGATAGTATTCTCCTTGGGTCTGCTCATACCCTGGATTCGTCGATTCATTACTAGCTACTGGTGATGCTGTTACTATGGCTCTCTCCATGTTTTCCTCGGGTTGAGCATATTTAACCGGCACTACATTCTGTGGAAATGGTGGTTGCTATCCTAACACTGGCTGAGGTTGTACATATTGCCCTTGCTCATATGGACTAGGTGCTCCTTGTGGTCTTGGATAGGGATTGTATCTTGGAATCTCCCTTCCTGGCTCTCTACGAGGGTATCCATATGGCCTATACTGAGGTTGATTTAAAGGTCGTGAATGCTTGTTAAATGGGAAATCCTCAGTGGTATGATTAGTTTATTTTTGTTCTATATGGCAATACAGAGCGGTTCCTTGATGTGGCTGCCTATTGTAAGGATAAGCTTGAGGCAAGCCTAATCCTCCTCTTACACATATGTGAGTTGGGTGGTCTCCTCCACAAAAGCTGCATCTTCGCAACATGGGTATTCTCATCGATGGATGATGGTAGTTCCGTTGTCCATGAACTCCTAACTTCTTGGCTACCAGTTTCGCCAACTCCTCTACGTTACTAGAGTTAGATGTCACTGTACTTCTAGTGTCTTCTGATTTCATAGGGCTTGGTGTGCTTTTGAGATCATCAGCTAGGTTGTGCTCTAGGTCAATACACTCTTGAAGGCATTCACTCAACGTCTGAAGTCGTTTCACGTAGACTAGGGTTCTCAATGCCCCGTTTGTCAGCCCGTCTAAGAATAGTGATATCATTTTTTGCTAAGTGGGTCTTTTTGTTATTGGGCATCTATCGACATGTTGATTGAACCTTCGAGCGATTGTTTTCATAGTTTCATTTGGATTTTGTTTGAAACTAACGATTAAAGATGAAGAGTTGTGTTTAATTGCTCAATATTTCCAAATTGATTGGGATCCAATGGCTGGAACCAAGTCAAAGTTGTTCCTATGAGGGTCCAAAGGACTCATAATGCACAAAGAAATCATCCACCTGCTCAGCCCGTAGAACTTGTTTAAATTCAGCTATGTGATCGTAAGGTTCTCCCATCCCATCATAATGATTTCTCATACATTTAGCCACTTGAATTGGTCTTAATCTTCTTATGGGTTGCAGTGGTCTAGGTATTACAAGAATTGCTAGTCTAATTGGAGGCATTCCAAGCTGCACTCCTAGAGGTGGTCTTGGCCTCATTGGTGGCCGATGTTGGGTGCCTAGTCTAGGGTGAGTTTGATTGTGTGACTGCAGCCCTGGCACTATGAATTGCACATGGGTTTGGTTAGGAATGCTTTGTTGACTCGTCTGTCCCGACATTGTGTTCTCTGGCTCTTGATGCGTCCCAAAAGGGTTATGGGAGGTAGTTTCCTGCTCTCGCAAAGGGAATACTGGCAACCCCATATACTTCAATTGAGCCCTATCAACGGCATCTACCAGCCAATGCCTTCTTTGGTTCTTGTCTAGGTACGTGACTCTAGACTCCTCTTCAGGATCTTTTAACTCATAGAAGGTCATTGGGCTTTCCTCCTGTCCTTGTGTGGGTGAATCAATTTGTAACAATAAGTTTGATCCGTGGATCAAGTAGACCTCTAATAGGTAATCATCTTGAGGTATCAAATCCCCTCTCAAGATTCGAGTCACCACTTGCTATCTCTTCCTTTATCTTGGTAGCATAGTTATCGTTATATGTGTATGGCTTCTACTTAGAGGGTTTGGCATCTGAGATCATGGGGATCGTATGTGAGAATATGTGTGGATCTACTCCTTTTAAGTCCTTATAGCTCCAAGCGAATACATCTCCATCTTCTTTGAGCAAGGCTATCAGCTCGTGCTCCTCTTCCTCAGTCAGGTCATGTCTTATGTATGGGCATTTTTCTTCTCCTTTTTCTATGGTTACACCAATTTTCTTGGTGGTTTCTTTGTTATCATAGGCCTCTCCTGCTTGTGCATCACGTTTAGGCATTCTCATCATGACTCTTCTATCTTCTACATCATATTTCTTAAAGTTTTCTAGGACCTCAAACAAGGATTCTTCCTCCTTTGGTGTGACTTCTCTTTTCTTCCTCTTCTTGCCTTCATTCTTAGTGGTTACATGTATGGCTAATCTCACGTAATTTGTAAGTTCTTCAAGTCTCTGAGGGTGAGCTTCTACTTTGTAGAAATGTTCCTAATCTGATGCAAAAGGTGGGTCCATAATGATTGACTCTAGGTCAGAGTCACTTGCATCCTCGAATGCATCAGTGCTAGGTTCACATTTTGCAATAACCGAATCACACATGATTGGCTCTATTGTGAAGATTGAAATTTCATAGCCATCCTTGTCATAGTGGGGTGTTCATTGTTCTTCATTGATGGCTACATCCATTGTTGCTAAATTTTCGCCCAACCATGAGGTTCAAATTCTTCGTCAGGAAACACTACAGGTGCATAGGCTAGGTCTTGAATTGATCTATGAGTTTCCTTCGCACCTATCTCTCTTGCTTTTTCTCTCTTCTCTTCTTCTACGGCTACTTTGCACATCCATAAGTGGGTGTCTTCATGCATCCATGAGGATCCTGATCCTATGGAATGCACTGACTCTATATCATCTTTAGCTCTATGGATGGGATTCCATTGAATAGGGGGTACATCTCTATGAGAGTAATCCTTGAGATTGACTTTTGTTGTAACACCTAAGTGTTGCAAATACAAGGAATTGTTACCCCAATCTTGTACCACTTGTAGCTGCCGCATAAATGGTCTTCCCAAAATCATCTCATAGGCCTGTTTCTTGCTAAAGTCACATATGGCAAAAGTATGCTCGAACTCGGCACCAAATGTAGTGAGAGTTATTCCTTCTAGCAGTCCTAAGGGTCTTTCTATGTGACCATCAGCCATCTGCAATTTCATTCTCGTGGGCATGAGTGCTGGCTTGCCCCAATGCTTCCATAGGGAAGTGTTAGTGATTGCTACTCCTGCATCCGAGTCTAAAATTTCCTTGGTGGTGTTACCTTGATGGGTAATTGGAAGATAGGTGTTTCCTTCTTCTCCTTCGCTCATGTCACCTATCTTGTCCAAGGGTATTTTTGGCACCGTTCTATGAGATTCTACCTGGGAATGAGGTTTAGCTATTTCAGCCACTTGGTTGGCTACATGTTTCCATAATTCTGGCTTAACCTTTGTTGGAGTTAGACATCTACAGGAGCACGCGAACAGCACAAGGAAGCAGAAGAAGCTTGGAGCACAAACACACAATACTGAATGTATTACTAGAGGATGTACAAAGATAAGTAGCCCATTAGGGCAATAGGCGTATATACAAGCCGGGGGAAAAAAACCTCCTAAAGAGGGAAAAAAGTGCCCCGACGGTCCTAGTGTGTTCACACACATCACTACCTAAATATATCAACAAATCCCCCCTGGGAGTGATGCGGTGAACAAGGAGCTGGCACTCATGTATAAGGAAGTGCCAAGCTATGTGGAAATCACTCCACAAAAGGAAGTAAGCCCAAAGCTTTGCGAAAAGTTTCAAACTTCTCCCTAGGCAGAGCCTTCATGAAAAGGTTTGCAATGTTCTCCTACGTGGGCACATATGCGAAGCTAATCTCCCCAGCAGAGAACCTCTCCCTGACATAGTGATAATGCACCTCAATGTGCTTAGTGCGAGCATGGAACACAGGGTTCCTCGCAACTGCCAATGCGCTCTGACTGTCAGTGAAGATGGTGGTGGCAGAAGACTGGCCAACACCCAAATCAGCCATAAGGATCTGAGCCACACACACTCAACAGTCGCTGTGAAAGCTGCCCTATACTCAACCTCACAACTGGAAGTGGCCATTGTAGGCTGCTTCTTGCTGAACCAAGATATACATGAGGTACCAAGCATGAAGCAAAAACCACTGGTGGACACACGAGTGTCATAGCAACCAGCCCAATCTGAGTCAGAAAAAGCATGCAAATCTGGCGGTAGTGATCCCCCCTTGGGATAAAACAACCCAAGTAGCCGAGTACCACTCAAGTAGCGAAAGATGCGCTTAATCGCCTTCCAATGCGTGACTCCTGGGCAATGCATAAACCTGCTCATCTGTGAGACAGCAAACTGAATATCTGGCCGAGTAATGCATAAGTATCCAATAGCCTGCTGATAGAGAACAACATCAAATGCATCTCTAGCATCATGAAGACTCAATCGTAAACCTGTCTCCATAGGAGTGGCAATAGGCTTACAGTCTTCAAGGCCAAAACACTGCAATAATGTGTCAATATATTTTGTTTGACACAAAGCCATTCCACCATCAACTTGCATAAACTGAATGCCCAAATAGTGATGCAAATGCCCCAAATCAGACATCTCAAATGAGGCATGCAAATCAGCCTTGAAATCAGCAATATGCTTCTCAATAGGACCAGTGAGCAGCATGTCATCAACATAGACAACAATGATCAGAAGCACATCATTAGCATGCTTAACATATAAGGTGCTTTCAGTTGGACTGTTCTCAAAACCATGTGCAATCAGATAGGCATGTATCTTCTCATACCAAGCACGTGGTGCTTGCTTTAAACCATATAACACCTTCTTTAACCTGCACACCTGGTTTTCATGCCCTTTCTGCACAAAGCCACGGGGCTGAAAAACATACACTTCTTCATGCAATTCACCATTCAGAAATGCTGTTTTAATGTCCAACTGATGTACATTCCAACCATGATGGGCTGCAAGTGCACAAATGCTCCGAACAATAGTCATACGGCATGTAGGTGCAAAGGTCTCATCAAAATCAATGCCTCTTTCCTGCGCATAACCCTTTGCAACAAGCCTAGCCTTATACCTGTCAACTGTACCATCATGTTTACACTTCAGCTTGTATACCCACTTAGTGCCAATGGCCTTCTTGCCAGGAGGCAAGTCACATAAAGACCATGTACCATTCTTCATTATAGCATCATATTCAGATTGCATAGCAGCCATCCAATTTTCTGAATTCTGTGCTTCATCAAAAGAAACAGGCTCATTCTCATCACAGAGGCTAGACGCAGCCATAGCATAGCAATCTGATGCAAAGGAGGCACTATGAGAGCCTGAACGAGTACAATATGACAAAGGTGCATCTAATTTGCTGTCACGCAAAGTCTGCACCAACCATTTTGGCATAGTTTTTGCCTGCTCAATATCAGCTCTCTCATCAACAAGTGCATCATGTAAATCTGCATAAAAAATGGAATGATCTACATCATCATATGAAACCTGCAAAGGCTAAGAAGTTGCCTCATTAGGACCAGCACTAGACTGTCCACCTGTAAAAAGAGGCATCAAAGTATCATACATGTCTTTATAGCTAACAGATGTCTCCCTAGTACATGAAAGCAATGGCTGAAAGCAGTGATGTCTTCTGTATGTTGGCTGTTGAGGATAAGTTGGATGGTACCAACTACCCCTTATGGGCTTATATGATGCGACATGTATTGGTTGCAAAAGGAATGTGGAACATTGTGCAGGGTGTTGAAAGACGTCCTGTTACACCTGCAACTACAGGTACTGCAAATACAGGTGTTGGAGCTGATGAAGATGGTGTCGAAGATGATATTCCGCATATTCCTGTTCGTGCTGCTATTTCTGTTGCACCTACTACAGAGCAAATTTGTTGGGATGGCAGAGATGCTCAAGCACATGCATTGATAGCCTTGTCTGTCAAACGTGCCATTATTCCTCATATTCGCTCTTGCAAAACAGCTAGGGATGCTTGGGATACACTAACCACATTGTACCAAGCTAGGAATGAGGCTTGTGTTGCTTACCTCCGAAAACAGTTGGAGAGTGAGCACATGAATGAAGGTGATTCTATGGACGGTTTCCTAACAAAGATCAAAGATTTGAAGGAACAGTTGATTTCTGCTGATGAGGTTATACCAGATAGCTCACTTGTGCAGACCGTTCTAAATGGTCTTCCTGATTCATATCAAAGTTTTGCTTCTACTCTTCGGTTGATGATGAAAGGCAATCCGAATGCCTTATCATTTGAGGAGTTAGTCTCTGTTCTGTTGTAGGAAGATCAGTCCAGGCAGAACAGGTCCATTATGCGTGTTGCAGATCAAGCTTTCCTGGCTAGTCAGAAGGGCAAAGGAAAATGGAGCTCTTCTACTAGTAAGCAGAAATCTACAAATGCTGCACATTCGAAGATCCAGGATAAAGATGAGAAGAAATCAGAAAAGCAGAAATTGTTTTGCAAGTGCTGTAAAGGGAATGATCATATCAGAATGAACTGTCCAAAACTGGCTGCAAAAGAGGCTGGAATGGTTGTTGCAGAGGCCTCTACACCAAAAATAGAGTCTGCAAATCTTGTGCAGGAAGAAGAATGGGCGTTTACTACTGTTTGCAGTTTTGACCCATCTTCTCATGAGCAGTGCATGTCTGCAGTGGACTCAGATGTTTGGTACATTGACAGTGGGGCGACCAAACATATTACCTCGCAGCGCAGTTTCTTCTCTTCACTCGAGCCTACCCCTATAGGGAATACTGTCACATGCGCCAACAACTCCTCTTATCCTGTTATGGGAGTTGGTAAGATCATTCTGACTACTGCTGATGGTAGTTCTTTCACCTTGTCAGATGCTTTATTTGTGCCAGGGATCAAGAAGAATCTGTTATCAGTTTCTGCATTAGCCAAGATTGGCTTGGTTGTGAAATTTGTTGATGACAGATGTACAGTTCATGATCTATCAAATGGCAATGTTATTATTGCTTCTGGCATTTTATGTCGTGGGCTGTATAAGCTCATAGACTATGAAAGATTTGTGAATGATTCGGCATGTGCAGTTCATGATTCTCAAGCTATCTCAGATGCAAAGCTTTGGCATGCACGCTTTGGTCATCTGAATTTTGCTAGTTTGCTACGCCTGCAGAAATCTGATATGGTGTCTTCTTTGCCCAAGCTTGAGGCACCTACAAAACATGTATGTGAAGGCTGTTTTTTGGGCAAAATGCAGCATTCCTCCTTTCCAAAAGATGGTTCAGTTCGGGCTACGCAGAAATTGCAGCTTGTACATAGTGATGTCTGTGGTCCTATGCAGACACCTTCTTTTGGAAACTATCTTTACTTCGTGACTTTCATTGATGATTTTTCCAGGCATGCATGGGTATATCCATTGAAGGCAAAGCCCAAAGTGTTTTTGTGCTTCAAACAGTTTTTGGTTTTGGCTGAAAATCTGTCAGCATGTAAAATGGGCACCCTCCGTTCTGATCGAGGGGGGGAATATATGTCTTCTGATTTTAATGCATTTCTGGCTGAACATGGGATGAAACACCAGTGTATAGTGCCGTATACACCTCAACAGAATGGAGTTGATGAATGGAAGAACATGTCACTCATGGAGATGGCGAGGTGTATGGTCAAGAGTCAGGCTTTACCACATAGTTTCTGGCTTAGACATCTGCAGGAGCACGCGAACAGCACAAGGAAGAAGAAGAAGCTTGGAGCACAAACACACAATACTGAATGTATTACTAGAGAATGTACAAAGATAAGTAGCCCATTAGGGCAATAGGCGTATATACAAGCCGGGGGAAAAAAACCTCCTAAAGAGGGAAAAAAGTGCCCCGGTGGTCCTAGTGTGTTCACACATATCACTACCTAAATATATCAACAACCTTGAGTAGCTCTTCTAAAGTGAGATTGCAGTTCACTTTAGTGTTTTTCACTACCTCTGTATTCCTAGGTATGATTGAGTCTTCGTTCCTTACCATGACCGTGGGCGCTCTCATACATGTAGACTTCACTTCCCATGGGCCTGTGAAATGGGGTAGTTCTTGCAAGGAATTAGACTCAAAGTCTAATCTCTCATGAGATTGGACATCCCCCTGCTCTTCATAAATGCAAGGAATGTCTTGTGGGAATTGATCGTGCAAGTCATCCATAAGTTTAATGGGAGGAGGATTTTTCACTTTCTTTAGCCCATTTCTCTTCTTGAATCTCTCTTAGAAATTCTGGGGAACATCGATTAATAGAACAAGATATGTCTCATTCTGTGGAATCAAGCACATAAGCTTTCTGGGGAGGAGAGCTCATTCTTTCACTTCCCTTGTCTTTGCCTTGAGAGGCGGGTTCCTTTTCATATTTTGCAATTAGCCTCTCCAATCTTTCTAGCAGTCGATCAAAGTGCAACTATGTCTCAGCTGAGCTAGAGAAGTTAAAGAGGCAACTGGCTTCAAACATGGTTTGAGCCAATTCCACCATCTTAGCACAAATTTTAGTTCGTTCAAGTTCTAGTTCAGCTCTAGGGTAACAATTTTCATGCTCCGTTACGTTTGGCCCTTCTTGGATTCTAGCATGATATGCTTTGAGCATCATGTCTAGGTCTTCGAGAGTGGGATTTGTTAAGAATGATCCTACTCTTGGGGGTGATGGGATTGTGTGAGGTGGGTTGGAAGGTGGCAGATTGGATGGTGATAGGGATGGAGGTGGTGGTGGTATGAGAGAGTGCGTTTGAGAGGTGAGTTCAACTAATTTGACTTTTGTTTCTCTTATGCTTTCCTCGAGCTCACTCATTTTCTTCGACTATTATCTTCTCATTCTCTCGTGAGTATCCTTCCAAGCTCTTGTCCTTTTCTTGGTTATGCTCTCAGTCTCATTAACCTAAGAACTCTTTTCCTATCCTAAACCTTGGTTTTGCTGCAAAGCTTGGGCTCTAGTAACCACTTGCACTGGGGCAGTGAAAGTTACACTTCCTGTAGAGTCTATGAATAAATCAATAACATTGATAGGAGTGATTTTTGGCATATTGTTGGGGTTCTTAGAACAATCTTGCAAGAGATGCTCTTTCCCACAATCGAGACAAAAACCCTGAATTGTCATAGACTAGGGTTGTGTAGGTGCACGTATAGGGCAATCATGAATGAGGTGATCTCCCTGACATCGGTAGCATGATCCTCTAGGAAATGGGGGTCTTACCTACCTAGGTTGAGGTCTAGAGTTGGGGTTTGCGTACACGACATTTGCATAATCTGGCTCCCAACTGAGTTCACTCGGGTCTTCATAATAGTAGGACTCATTATGCTCAGGTGACTGCATGTAGTAAGCTTGGGGGCTATCAATATGAGTAGAGTCAAAACTATGATCACTCGAGTCACTTTCTGAAAGTAATGGAGTTACTAGCACTAAAGCTCTATTCATATTTTCTTCTATAACTGCGTACTTTACTGGAATCACATTGGCTAGGGTTGGAGGTTGTTGAGCTAACACAGGTTGAGGCCTTTGTTAGATTTTATAGGGTTGTGGATAGGGTTGTTGTGGTCTAGCATACTACTATGAGTATTGATTCTGATATCTCCCTTGTTGTGGATATGGTTGTGGAAAGTTTTATCTAATAGTTTGCTTGTTATACGGGTAGTCTTGTGCATTGTGGTTGGTGTATCTTCACTCTATGGTGCAGTATTGGCTCCTAGGGTTCACGTGGGGTTGAGCCATAATGGGACATACATTTGCCATATGGTCACCTCCACAAGTATAGCATCTTTTCACTGGGGCAAATCTTGGTATCTGTTTGCTTGAGACCCCTAACTTCTGAGCTACTTTCTCAGCAAGTTCTTCAATAGATGTGGATGGATTCGAACTGAGGCTAGTAGAGCTATCTGAATCTTTGTAGATTTTTGAAAGCTCCAATTCTTCTCACTAGATTATCCTCAATGTCTATGCACATGTGTACACACTCTTCTATGGTTCTAGGGTCCTTCAATTACACATAAGATCTCAACTTGGTACTCAACAATCCATCTAAGAATAAAGCCACTTGTTTGGTTGGAGTGGGTAACTCTGGAACAGGACATCTCTCTAGGTATTGCCTAAACCTTCTTCGTGCAAGTCTAACCATCTCTTGAGGTGTCTGCTTGAAGCCATGAATCAGTGAGGAAGTATTGTGCCGTATGCCACTCTTAGAAAATTCTGTGATGAAAGCCTCTAGAAGTTGGTATATGTTCCTAAACTCCCTCTCGTGTAGTGGTTGAAACCATGGAAGGGTTGTATTCTTGAGAGTTAGACCAAATGCATTGTACTCCATGAATAGTTCATCAACTTGCTCGGCTCTCAAGACTTGCCTAAATTCTACCACATGATCGTACGGGTCTCCGATGCCATCAAAGCAGTTCTTCATGGACGTAACTAGTTGTGTAGGCCTCAAGGTCCTCGTGTGTTCCCTAGGCCTTGGCAGAGGAAATTCGTCAGTATTTATTTGCTTGCTTGGGTGTCTAGGTCTCTCCGTTTCCATTCTATCCATCTTCGTTCTTGTTCTTTCTCTTCCCAATGGGTTAGCAAAGCTTACTTCCGGCCTATCTCTACTCCTGTTCTTGTGAGCTTCATGAGCTTGGGATGTTCCAACTCCTTGGTGACTATAGGAGACATTAGATCTTGGTTGGGAAAAAAAAAATCTCCCTTCCAAGTGTAGGCATGCCTACCATGCTCTAAAAGCACGAAGATCCTCTCTAAAGTATTGTCTTGGTAGCTCACTTTGCCTAGGCTATCAAGATCTTTAAACTCATAGATTGTGAGCATTCCTACTTCATTAGGTTGGTCGGGACTATACCTCCAAAAGGCTTCATCAGTCTCTCGGTTTTAGAGCAGGTCTATGCTCTTATTGTCCTTGGGAACCCATTCTGGAGTGATGATTCTAGTCAAGACTGATTTGCCTCAAGGATTTCTGGGCTCTCTTGCTAAATTCCCTTACTCTATGTCATCTACGTCTGTCTCTAGAATCACATTATCGAATTCGTCTGTTCTATCCGGTTGGTTGGTGACTACGTACATTGTCCCTTCTTTATCTATGTATGCACCATTCTCAAATTTGATGAATGGGTGTTCTAGTCCAATGGATTGATATGGGTTTTTAATCTAAACAATGGATCTTCTTAGGCCGTCCTCATAGATGCGAGCACCTAATCAGTTGGTCCTGATGTATTCAAGTTGCATCTTGTAAGGGCCTTCAGGTTTCTCTAAGTAAGCCACACCTGAACTTCTTGTGGGTCTCTCCATACCATAAGACATCTCTGATTCGCTCATTTCCTAGCTAGGGTAGTGCGGGTAGGCACTCAGATGCTAGGCCCAAGACCTAGCAGTGTGATTGACACTAGCCTCTATAGACCTAAGGCTTTGTCTATCTCTCCCTAGGTGTCGTCCTGATCTAAGGTTCATATGCCTGATTGAACAATCCCAACTTAATCCCAAGTAGAACCTCGTTTCAAATCAATTTGTATGAGTCACTTGGTTCTTTTTTAGTTGGTTATCATGTTTATGCTCTTGTCTGATATCACGTCATCAAGAATACTTGAGTAAGTTGCCGCACTTTTAGTTGATCACACCACATTAAATTCTTTCCTTTAAGGTTATTGACCACAGAGAGATTATATTCCCACTTGAACTTGAGTATTTAAGATTCTGCCTATCATTGCCCTAACTTACTCCTAATACTATGCGTTCTTAGCCTAATCTAGGAATTGACTGAGGGGGTTTTAAGAGAATTTCCAACCTCAAGTCCTTTGCCTTTTGATTGCTAGTTGAGCCTAGGATGCGCTCGCCCAAGCTCCATGATCACCTTGCTAAAGTTGCTTGAAATCCTTGCTTGCACACCACAGACTTGTGAAATTTTACCAGTTAAAAATGGACTTGACCACAATGTATACAAAAACAAACTTCAACATACAATGAAAAGTATAGACCCTTGGTTTCCTGTTTGCCCTAAAAAGTATTCTCACTCCCTAGTACCAACTGATAGCAAACAGAGTTCGTATGAAGAAGTTATAGCTAGTCAGGCACTTGGGAGTCAAAAATGGTGAAACACGCACTCATGGATATCTCACAGTGTTTCTAAGGTTTCTTTATGCTCTAATGACCCTTAATTTTCCCAAATTTTGGCCAAAAATAGGCTAAATTAGAAAAAAAAGTGTCAAATTTGCCTATCAATCACGATCGATTGGTCTGTCAATCGTGATTGATGTGTCCGTCGTGATCGACTATTTGATCATGATGGATAGGTCTGATGGGGCTGTCCGTCATGATTGATAGGTCAATCGCAATTGATAGGTGGCCCAAAAATTCAATCGGTCGTGAGGTTGTCTGTCACAATGGACACGTGGTCAGTCATGAAATGAGTTGGTCGTGGTCAAACAATTGTTGATTCGATCAGTCGCAATTGACGGGTCCGTTGTGATGGACCTGTTGGTCATGATTGACATGTGGCATTGATAGACTGAGTCAGTCGTGGACCATGTCCATCACGATGGATACATCCATCGTTGCTATCGATCACGATCGATGAGACGGTCACAATCGATGGGTCGATCATGATTAACACGTGGCACGCAATGACTCTGTCAATCGTGGTCAATCGATCGTTAACCCTATCGATCACGATCGACATGTCAATCACGATTGATTGGTCCATTGGGATCTGTCCATCCTCGTATGTTAGTCGCGATTGGCGTGTCAATCGCGATTGACAGAAAACTATGTAATTTGGAAAAATTAATCACACAACACCTTGGGACTTGCACAGTCAAAGTTTTTACGTGTTGGAGCTGGTACAACTGCTAGAGATGCTGATTCCTACAAAAAATGTCAGAAAATGCACAATACACAATCGCACACAAGTTGCTCTCTCGCTCTCGCACTCAAATGAAATGTGGAGGTGAATGGAGATAGAGGTATATGGTCGCGATGGTGAAGATGATGATGGATGGATATGGAGTGTAGAAGTGAAGAAGAAGATGAAAACAAATAAAAGCAAAGCTTCCCTATGCTTCCAACATCTCTACTCTACATCTTACCATCACACACTCGTCCTCAAAGCTCAATCCCCGGCAATAGTGCCAAAATTTGGTGTAGCTCAAGCGTAAGCATCACCTCCTTTACTTGTCAATCTGGGAAGACGTGAGGATGGTATGAAGACCTCAAGCAAGTGATGCACAAGTGGTGGATTGCTAAAGAAAAAAGATTACAATTGCTTTAGGTTTAGTTCATTCTTTAACTTGATCTCCTAAAAAATGAGCCTTCTAGTCCTTTTTATAGTTTTTCATTAGCTTTGGCCCTGTTCAGACCTAATGTCCGACCTAGTTAAAAATTAGGTTCTAGGGCCTACTTGAGGGCTCAAACGGAGTCTTAAAAATATGAAAATTGATAGGTAGGTACTTCTAATGCTCCTCAAGCTCAAGGACTCATTGGCTTGCACAAAATGGAGCTAGAAAAATAGGAAATGGTATTTACAATGAGTATTAGTTATCAAAATCACTATTTTAAAGGTTTCTCTTGAGAATTTTGACATACATGTCCATCAGTCCTTTCTTTGTTGGCTCTTTTGTCGGCTTGTGCTTCCTGTCTCTTCACCTTGGTGCATACTTCTTTGACGAGTTAGCCCTTGACTTTCAACAAACTCTCTTATCCATTTCTATCTATTGATTAAGTGCCTTGACCTGTCCTTCAAGTGGTGGATGCTTTGGCTTCGTGCCACTCATTAATCCCCACAATCATTTGCCCATAAGGTAGTTGCTAGCTCTAAATTTCCATGGGTGATACTTGCCTTTCTCTATCTTCTCTATTTGTGCACTATACTCTGCCATATTGAGCTCTAACATGCTTCTCTATCTTCTCCTCAAGTTTAAATATGTTTTAGAAGGTGTGGATGTTACCTTTTGATAGATTCTCTCTTGTTAACATTCAACTAGTTGATGTCTTGATTGATGTAGCCCCCCGTTGATGTCTTCTAGACTTGATAAGTCCTCCTTGTGCTCCCGTGATTTTGCTTGATCCCTCCAAGTCTTCACTATGATGTCCAATGATGTCTCCAAGCCTCCAAAATTCTTTGCTACCACTAATCAAGGAAGTTTCTAACACCCCAATGTAGCCAAGAAAGATGGCTTCTCTCCAATAGGTCCATGTGCTTATTGTTTCGTACATTTCTATGCAACTATGTAGAGAATAAAAATAAATTATAGACATAAACTATACCATGAACTCTACAAGATTTTAATCAAAGAAAATGGATGCCTCAGCTATGAGAAGGATCCACTTCAAGGTAGGCTATCTGTCCACAACACTCTTTGCCTATGTGTAGAGATATAAATACATAAACTTGCAAATTTATCATAATTCTCCCTGACATAATGATATTGCACCCCAATAAGCTTTTTGTGGGCATGGAACATAGGGTTCCTCCCAATTTCCAATGTGCTATGATTGTCAGTGTAGGTGGCGGTGGTCGAAGACTAACCAACACTCAAATAAACCAAAAGGCATCTAAGCCACAGTACACACTGAACAATCATTGTAAAATCTGCCCTATACTCAGCCTCACAACTAGTAGTGGCCATAGTAGGCTGCTTTTTGCTCAACCAAGATATGTATGAGCTACCAATCATGAAGCAAAGATCATTGGTGGACACAGGAGTGCCATAACAACCAGCCCAGTCCCATTCTAAGTCAGAAAAATCATGTAAATTTGGTAGTAATGATCTCCCCATGGGATAAAGCATTCCAAGTAGCTGGGTACCACTCAAGTAGCAAAAGATGAACTTAACCACCTACCAATTATACTTTGCACCTAGGTAATGTATATACATACTCATTTAAGAGGCGAAAAACTGAATATTGGGCCAAGTTATGCATAAGTAGATCAAGCATCCAAAAACTTGCTAATAGAGAACAACATTAAATGCATCTCCATCATCATGAAGACTCAAAAATAAACTTTTGTCCACGAGTGTCACAATAGGTTTGCAATCTTGAAGGCCAAAATACAACAATAATGTGTTAATGTATTTTTTCTAACACAAACTTATCTCCATAAACTTGCATAAACTAAATGTCAAAATCAAAGATCTCAAAAGAGACATGCAAATTAGCCTCAAATTCAGTGATGTGCACCTCATTAGGACCACTGAGTAACATAACATCAACATATAGTACAGTGATCAAAAGTACATATGTACACTTAACATATAAGGTGCTCTGAATTATACTGCTCTTAAAACCATGTGATAGCAAGTAGGCATGTATCTTTTCATACCAAGCACATGGTGCTTGCTTCAATCCATATACAATGCCTTTTTCAACATGCACAACTTTTTCTTTCATGCCCTTTATCCACAAGACCAGAAGATTGAAATACATGCATTTCTTCATGTAAATTACCATTCATAAATGAAATTCTAATGTTGAGATGATGTACATTCCAACCATGATGAGTTGCAAGTGCATAAACTCTACAAAAAATGGTTGTTTAGTAGATGGGAGCAAAGGTCTCATCAAAATCAATGCCTTTCTCTTGCGCATAACCTTTGACAACAATCCTAGCCTTGTACCTATGAATTGTTCCAATAATCTTACATTCGGGCTTGTATAACCATTTAGTTCCAATGGCGTTTTTTCCTCAAGAGAAATCACATAAAGTCCAAGTATCATTCTTCATAATAGGATCATATTCTTATTGCATAACAACCATTTAATTCTCTTAATTTTGTATTTCATCAAAAGAAATAGGTTCATTCTCATTAGAAAGACTAGAGACGACCAATGCATAATAATTTGATGCAAAGGAAGCACTAGGAGATCATGAACGAGTATGATATCACAAAGGTGCATCTAATTTGCTATCTCTCAAAGTATGCACCAACCATTTAGGCATAATTTTCGCCTCTTCTACATCAACCCTCTTATCAACAAGTGCATCATGTAAATCTACATCAGAAATGTAAATATGTACATCATTTAAAACCTATAAAGGCTGCAAAATTGCCTCATTTGGAGAAGCTCTTGATTATCCAACTACGAAAAGAGATAGCAAAGTTTCATACACATCCTTTGAGCTAATAGATGTCTCCTTATTACATTAAGGCAAGGGCTGAAATTGCATCTTCCACAAAAACAATATCACGGTTAATGAGAATGTGTTTAGTCTGTGGATGACATAGAGAATAGCCTTTGCTTTCGTAAAGCCTGACTTTTCACCATACACCTAACCATTTCCATGTGAGGCTTGTTCTTCCTTTCAACAAACCCATTTTGTTAGGTTTATTTGGCATAGTATAGGTGATGTTTTATCCCACACTCAATATAAAAAGTGCATTAAACTCAAAAGACATATATCCCCCACTTATTAGAATGGAGCTTCCCATTTTGCATGCTAACAAATTTTCATCCATAACTACGAAGTGTTTAAAGCACATAAGCACCTCGGACTTTGCTTTCAATGGGTAAACCCATGCATGCCTAGAAAAGTCATCAATGAAATTCACAAAGTATAGGTAATTCCCAAATGAAGGTGTCTACATAAGACCATGAACGTCACTATCAACAAGCTTTTCTAACTAATCCATTTTTTGGGAAGGAGGAATGCTTTGTTTTGCCCAAAATATAGCCTTCACATACATTTTTAGAAGGTGCCTCAAGTTTGGGGAGGGAGGAAACCATTTCAAGTTTTTGTAGGCAAAGAAAACTAACAAAATTCAGATGACCAAGGTGAGCGTGCAAAAGCTTTGCATATGAGATAGCTTGAGAATCATGAACTACACATGACGAATCCTCCAAAGATTTCACATAGTTAATGAGCTTATAGAACCCATGACATAAAATGCTAGAAGTAATATAATATGACCATTCAAGATATCATGAATTGTACATGTGTCACCATTAAATTTGACAACCAAGACAATCTTGGCTAATGGTAAAACTAAAAACAAATTTTTCTTGATCCTCGGCACATATAAAGCATCTCAGAATATGAAGGAACTACCATCAACAATAAATAGAATGATCTTTCCAAATCCCATCATAGGATAAGAGGAGTTGTTAGCACATACGATAGTATTTCTTGTAGGTGTAGACTCAAGTGAGGTGAAACGTCTGCATTGCAAGGTACTATGTTTCATTGCACCACTATCAAAGTACAAAACATCTGAGCCTATAACAGACATACACTACACTTGAAGATGGTTTATAGTTGTAAAAAGTAGTAAATGCCCATTGCTCATTTTGGAAATGACTAATAGGCTCTATTTTAGGTGTAGAGACCTCTCCAACAAGCATTCTAGCCTCTTTCTTCTTTGCCTCCTTGCAACCAAATTTGGAAAACTCTTTATAACATTATCATTTGCCTTACAGTATTTGCAAAATTGTTTCTACTTTTGTGGTTTTTATCATCTTTGTCTTCCTTCAATATCAACATCTTTCTACTTACTAGTAGGTGAGTTCCATTTACATTTGCCCTTTTGAGTGGCTAAAGAAAGCTTGATCTACAACTCACATAATTGACTTGTCTTGCTTGCATTGATCTTCTTGCAAAAAAACAAAGACTAACTCCCAAAATGCTAAGGCATTTGGATTTCCTTTCATCATCAATCAAAGAGTAGAAGTGAAACTCTAACATGAATTTAGAAGATTCTTAAGAATAGTCTACACATGAACTATCTCATTATATGTTATCAATAGAAATCAAGTGCTCCTTCCAATCTTTGATCTTTTTCAAAAAATTATCCATAGAATCTCCTTCATTCATATAAACACTGTCCAATGTTTTTTGGAAATAAGCAACACGAGCCTCATTTTTTGCTTGGTATAAAGTTTTAAGAGTATCCCAAGCATCCTTTGCTATCTTGCAGGAGCCAATGTGAGGGATAATGGAAAGTTTGACAAACAAAGCTATCAATGCATTTGCCTGAGCATCTCTGCCATCCAAATGAAGTTGCTCTATAGTAGGTGCAACAATAGCTGCAAGATGATGAGGACATTGAAGATCATAATCTTCAAAACCATCTATCTCATCTTCAAAACTTTATTCATAGGTGTATTATGATGTTTTTCAACACCCTGCATATTATTCCATAGCCCTTTGGCTACCAATACATGATGCATCATATATACCCACAATGGATGATTAGTACCATCCAACTTATCCTCAACAACCAACATATGGAATACATCATTGCTTCAACCATGGCCAATGACTAAAGACCTTGATGTAAAAAATTAATTGTATATCAAAAAGTTGAATAGAAACATCTTGCAGACTTTGAGGTGCTTGTACCAGTGAATCAAAATCTATATATATGTTTGACATGAAAGGATGAAAATGATTGAAACATCATCACTATAGTGAATTGGAGGCCAAAATGAGCTTAAATAAAAATGACAGCATAGATTGAAGCCTGTTTGAAAGCCTAATCGCCTCCATTATGTTCATGAATTTTCATGTGACTTTAAGATTGTGACTGGAGAAATGTCAATGACACCCTAGATGAAGTTGTGACCTACTCTGATACCAATTGTTGGATTTCAAGGTCTATGGTAGCACATAAACAACCCAATCAAGAAGAAAAATCTTAGAGCACAACACAATAGAGAATTTATTAACAAGTGAATGTACAAAGATAAGTGACTTGTTAGGCTTATATGCATATATACAAGCTGGGATGAAGCAAAAAAGTCATGAGAAAATGAGATAAGCAAGCAAGGGGGCTCTTTGATGGAAATTACTACTTCAGTAAACTAAGGGGGAAACTCATGGAACTTATATGACTCAAGAAATAAAGGTGAACTGATGCTTATATAGAAGTTCTACTCTAATCCCCATCAGTCAATGTAAGTGCGCTTTTTGTAGGTACTTGAGAATATTTGAATTGGATTGATTTTGGTGGAGATCCTAACTTGATTCCACAAAATTGGGTCCTCCTTTTTTATTGTCCCACTTGAAAAAATCATGGATAAGTCCTTTTGTATGTTTGAGACCTTATTTTCAACAACATACATATACACATACACATGCACATGCTCATTCACATGCACATACTCATGCACATGCACATGCACATGCGCATGCACATGCACATGCGCATGCACATGCACATGCGCATGCACATGCACATGCACATGATCATGCTCATGCACACACACATGTACATTTTAATAAAGTTATTCTATGACCTGAGGGTCTAACCAATTTAGACAGACGTGGAATCAGATACCGTTTGGTGTATGGCCAAGGATCTTGAGAATAGACTTAGGCATAAGTTCATATGCTCTCTTAAACAACCTAGTGGTTAAGTCTCAAGGTTTTGAAGGAGTGGGAGGAGAGTCATCTCTCTAACATGTTAACCTCTAACCTCTTTTATAGAAGCATGCTACTCTATTTGAGAAGCTTGATGACTCAACATTTACAAAATGGCTTCCTTTGATTCCTACATGTTGGGCATCATAGTAGACCACTCCCTCATTTCCACGTGTTCATTCACAACAACAGAGAAAACATTAAACAGGAGATCTACTTCATACCCATCGGCATTGTATTCAAACTATAAAACTCATTCAAAGAGCTTCTATCAAGCCATATTGCATCATCTTCTCTGTCTTATTGCCATTGAGGAGTTGTGTGTGTCATACAAAGGCAAGGTTTGATCCACATCCTGCCCATAGAACATAAATGCATGAGCAACAAGCTTACATACCTTCTTCATATGCATGACAAGAAGAATGAATTCTAATCGTGTAAGCTCATGGTTATGAACGTTTCCATCAAACCATGTAGCAAGAAGACATGCACTCATGGTGGATGTTGCGCATAGTGATTGTGCTTAACTTTACCTTGAGTTGCTATGACAAAAGGCTCTATAGAAGACATCTTGCACTCAAGTTTGTGCACATGCATGTTTATATCTTTTTGAAAGATAGCAAGTAGAATGTTTGTGCATGGATGCATGCATTGCAAGCTCAAGAACATCTTTATTTAATTTAGCGCATAAAGAAAAAACATGTCAATATATGCATGCACTCATCTGCATTTGCATGCAAGCACATGCATTTGCATATGAAAATGCATGAGTTTTTGTTAAGTAGATGAATGAGTACTTTCCTAATAGTGGCTTACATTCAAATGCTCAAGATAGACATTAGGAAAGAAGGAAAACTAGTTAGCTGCAATGGTATGCTAGCTATCTTGCAACTCAAGTAACTAGTGCATTCTTTTCCTAGGTGATACTTGAGTTACATTCAATATACTTGATGTCTTACTTAGTAAAAGTAGGCATGCTGAAATTCAAGCATTTGGTTTTCTTTGCAAACTTGTATGATGACTCTAAGTCTAGGAGATACTTAAAGAATCCTAAAGACAAGCTTACAAAGAAATTTTACACTTTCTTGTGTAAAATTCATGCATCCAAGTAGGATGATAACTTAAGAGAATTTTCCTTAAGATCCTTGAGCACTTGCTAATCAATGCTCTTATTTGATACTATCCCAAAATGTGATAGAAATCAAATAAAGCTCAATGGAACTTACACTAATTGAACTTTTAAAGTTCAAAGGGTAATTTTTATGTTCCATATGTTGCATCTCTAGTAAAGATGCAAAGTCTTAAAAAAACATGGAATACAAATCTTCCTTTTAGAAAGGTTCTGTTATAACTTATGGAATATGTTGGCCAATGCATTGTTGGATTGTAACATGGAATATGTTGGCCAATGCATTGTTGGATTGTAACATGGAATATGTTGGCCAATGCATTGTTGGATAGTAACATGGAATATGTTGGCCAATGCATTGTTGGATTGTAACATGGAATATGTTGGCCAATGCTTGGATTGTAACATGGAATATGTTGGCCAATGCATTGTTGGATTCTAACAGTAACATGGAATATGTTGAACAATGCATTGTTATTGTTGGAATGTAACATGGAATATGTTGAACAATGCATTGTAATTGTTAGAGTGTTAAATTATTTTTCAACTGAGGTCAGTTGCTTGTCAATTGAGAGGCATGTTGTATATTATTGAACAATGCATTGTTAAAGTGTTCTATTATTAATGTATTAATGTGTGTCTGATGTTTCTGATATAGCAGCTGAAGGTTCGTGAGGAGCGTGCAAGGCGTGAAAGGGTGGATATCAATAATCTGAATAATTATTATTTAGCTTGTAAATAAACCTGCGTAGAAGGCTCTATTGTTATAAAAGTAATGGTTAGAATAAGGGTCGTTGTAGACCGCAATTGCTGTTATTCAAAGCAATGGCTTTCTGTAAAAGTTACCAACTTTTAGTGGCTCCCTTGGCGACCGTTGGCAGTCGTTGGCTACGCGCGAGGCAATTTTAATTTTGAGTGGCAATAGAGTGGTTTAGATTCCCTAAGGCAGGAGGATTTGAACCCACAACCTCCTACTTTCAAGGGAAGTATTTTTACCACTACACTCTTTCTTGGAGTTGTTACTCAAGTTCTCTCTCCTTAAATTTAACATAACTTTCAATTTTTACTTTTGAAGGCAGCACGGTGCGACGTGACGCGGCGCGTCTCAGGGTACATCTTTTCAGGGTACACTTCTCAGGGTACACTTCTCAGGGTACACTTCTGAGGGTACACTTCTCAGGGTACACCAGGGTACATCCAGACAGGGTACATCTTGTCAGGGTACATCAAGGTACATCCAGATAGGGTACTTTTCTGCTAGGGTACATTCCCTGAGGGTACATCCCGAGAGGAAAGCACTAGCTTAAGGGTCCAAGAGCACCATGGAGGATTACAATAATTCACCTCTACCTGAGGCAACACTTGAACAACAACTAGAGCTTTTGCGGCATGAGCTTCAAGGAGCTCAGAACGAGATTCGCCAACGTGATGAAGTCCTCCAAAAGATACAAAACGAGGAAGACAACCTTACGAGAGTAGTAAAAGCTATTGTTTCTGCCCAATCTGATGTTACTTATTCGAAGATTGGTACTAGAAACTACCAGTTTCTACGATTTGATGGCCGAAAGGATGGGCCTTTAGTCCTTTCCTGGCTGTCACAGTTTGATGATTTTTATATTGACGAGATGTATGCTGAAAGTGAAAAAGTTAAATTTGCCACTAACTATTTAGTAGGTAAATCTCAACTCTGGTGGAATGTCCTACGGCACAGTATGGAGCGTCCAACAACGTGGAAGGCTTTCCAAGAGAAAATTAAGGATTCTTTTCTTCCTCCTCAATACCATTTGCATGTTCGATGTGCATGGATGACCCTTACATGGAAGGAGGGTGATACAGTTACTACTTACACTGAGCGGTTCTGGCAAAATTTACTACTTTTTCGAATGCTTGAAGAACTACCAAAGGATATCTTGCAGCAGAAATATGAAGATGGTTTGGAGGTGGGAATCCAAGCTAAGCTTCACACCCTACGGCCTACAACCCTCAATGAGGCTATATCTTTTGCTTATGATGCACAAAAAGAATTCCAGTCCATAACCAAGTCACTCCGACTACAACAACCACGTCAACGACCATTTTCTGTTAAACCTATATTTCCTATGAAGCGTACTTTTAATGCCCCACCTTACCCTAGTTTTCCTCGTCCTCCACAATCTAGTTACTCAACTCCACCTGTTGCTTCATCTCTCCAACCAACCAAACCACCTACCCTTCAAACTTCAGTGGTGGATGCCCAACAAAAGTGACCACGAATCACTTGCTGGAATTGTGGTAAACCTGGACATACAAAAATAAGGTGCAGATTGCGACCTCTTCACATGAAACCGGCTACAGCTCAATTGCATAACATGGAGTTCCATACTGAAGAAATTCCTCTTGTTTAGATAGAGGAATCATTGGAGAAGGACTTAAATACCTTGGGTAACGATATCTCTCTTCACTCTCTACTTTGCATGCAGGGTACAATAAATAATAAACTAGTTAAAATTCTACATGACAATGGCAGTTCACATGACTTCATTTCACATTTATTAGTACAGGAACTTAAATTATAAACGTTTTTGTCCTTATATAAAGTGAAAGCTACATTTCAAGGTAGTCGTTATAATGTAACACGAGAAGTGCAAGATGTTATGATTTACATAGGCCCATATGTTGATTCACGAACATTTTTAATTGCACCTTTGCAATCTTACGATGTTATACTAGGTATGCCTTTTTGTCACCATTATAACCCACATATTGACTACCATACGCATACTTTTAACTTTTAATTCAAAGGTCAAATCATTACTTTGTCTGCACGACATGATTTCCAGCCATTTCCATTAATTAGTCACACTCAAGTAAAACGTGCATTTAGGAAAGGATTCAATTCATGCATTGTTTTTGTCAATGTCATAAATATGGAATATGTTGGCCAATACATTGTTGGATTGTAACAGTAACATGGAATATGTTGAACAATGCATTGTTATTGTTGGAATGTAACATGGAATATGTTGAACAATGCATTGTAATTGTTAGAGTGTTAAATTATTTTATCAGCTGAGGTCAGTTGCTTGTCAACTAAGAGGCATGTTGTATATTATTGAACAATGCATTGTTAAAGTGTTCTATTATTAATGTATTAATGTGTGTCTGATGTTTCTGATATAGCAGTTGAAGGTTCGTGAGGAGCGTGCAAGGTGTGAAAGGGCAGATATCAATAATCCGAATAATTATTATTTAGCTTGTAAATAAACCTGCGTAGAAAATTATTAGAAAAGTAATGGTTAGAATAAGGGTCTTTGTAGACCGTAGTTGCTGTTATTCAAAGCAATGGCTTTCTGTAAAAGTTACCAACTTTTAGTTTCACGCTTGCTTTTCGAAGCTGCTCTCATGTAACCACTCTTTTCGACATAATCAAAAAGTCCTATAAATACATGCACTCTATGGATTGTCGAAACAGAGTGCATGGGGGGAGATTGCACCCAATTTGCGTTCTGTCTCGTCTCTTGTTGCGTCTATTTGTCTGTGTGTTTTCAGCATCCCTAATCTCTGTATGCGCGTGAGCAAGATCTTGACAACAGGTTCGAGAGTTGCTATTTATAAAGTTCAATCATTAAAGTCTTCCAAGATATTGGTAAACTATCACTTTTAGGAAAGAATCTCGATAATTCTTAAGTGATATAGAAGATGATGAAGTGTTTATAGTAAAATTATTGTATAGTGGTTCAATCCTCAAAAGATGCATGTACTTTAAACTATACAATCAAAGTGGATTGTTGAAGTATGTTTAAAGTACTCTAGTAACATCAAACAATTGAACTGTGATTTTTTTTTTCAAACTCAAGAATAGGAACACATGTATATGAAAGTTCAAGTCAAAATTTCATCAAGAAATGGGAAACCATATCCTAATGTGTTCCTTTAGTTTGATACTCAAGACATGAACACAATTCAAATAATAAAGCTTTCAGATTCTTGTCCAAAAGTCAAGACTTTATTTCAAAGATCATTGTAATAATGAAAAAGATTCCAAGATCAATAATTTGCTCAGGTTATTTGGTTCCTTAGGCAGAATCTCATGTGCGAAAGGAACTCTTTAAGTAAGTTTGATAGCAAATAGTTCCCAAGAAGTCCCAAACCACTGGTAGCGGTACTTAAGTCAATTGCTTGGTATAACCTAAAGGTTTATACATATTGATGAGATTCCTAGTTTTGGAATCTAAAATAACTTTAATGAATTTCTAGAGTCTAGTATAATCTTGAATAGAGAAGTTAGGAATTGCCCATCAGATTAATTATTCCCAAGAACTTTTAGTTAAATTCTTTGAGCAAAGTGTCCTTTGTTAAACAATTCTCATTTTGGATTTGACTTGGTCTAGTCAAAGTATGGTTGAACACAAGTAAATGGCACAATTTCTCCTACAATTTACATAAGATTTTTAAGCCCATTAGGACAAAGTAGTCCTCCAATCTGGGGAAAAATATCAAATAGATGGTTGTTGAGAGTATAAATTGTACAAACATCTAAGTTAGATGTTTAGACCTACAAAAATTCTAGTTTTCCAAATCAAATTCAAGTGAATCAAGAGTTCTCAAAGTCTTGATAGGGATAAGAATCCCGCCGTAGTTACTAAGTCCATGCACTAGTCATGCCCAAAAATGGACTAGTAATTGGGATCCACACATTTCATATGTTTGTGCCTAGATCGCACATTAAGAAATAGAAAGTGGCTAAGGATGTCTTTAGATCGACCCTTATTATTCATTCAGTACTTTGTGCTTTGATTTGGTTCTCAAAGTGTAGATCAAGATGGTGTTTAGAATCATTTGGGTAGGGATCCCACTACGAAGGTAAGACATGCTCTTCTGATTTTAGAACATGAGCCGTGGCAGTTGCCTATGGTTACTATATATAGCTTAATTTTCAAGGATGGAAATCTTTCCCAAGTGGGGAAGAATGTAATAAAGTAATTTCATGATCTAAGTTTCTGACCGATTCAGAGATATCTGAAATCGGATATCGTTTCCTCACTCGTGTGTCTGGCCAAACATCTCAAGACTAAACTTAAGTATAAGTTCATGTGCTTGTTCTCTTAAACAATGATCCACTTAGCCTAGTGGTTAAGTCTCAAGGTTGTGAAGGAAGAGGTCTTGGGTTCAACCCCGATGCAGAGCATAGGGAGAGCCTTCTACCCAAGGAGCTATAGAGCCTTCTAAGTCAAGTTAACATGAGTTAACTTGAGTCTAGGGAGACTGAACTAGAATGGCGAGTACACCCACCACTAGTGGACTTTAGTTGAACGTACTAAAGCAATAGCCTAGATCACTCTAACGAATAGTAGACTCTAGTTCAAGATTTTAAGGAGTGGAGGAGATTTCAAATGCATCATCTCCCTAGCATAAGGTTGGGAGCAGCATCATCTCCCTAGCATGTGCTGGTCATAACCTTCACTCTCTTGCACACATGCACATGCACATACACATGACATGCACATCCACATCCACATCCACATACACATATACATACACATACACATCACATATACATATACGTACACATACACATATGCATACACATACACATACACATACACATACACATACACATACACATACACATGCACATACACATAGACATAAACATACACATACACATACACATACACATACACATACACATACACATACACATACACATACACATGCACATACACATACACATAAACATACACATACACATACACATACACATACACATACACATACACATACACATACACATACACATACACATACACATACACATACACATACACATACACATACACATACACATACACATACACATACACATACACATACACATACACATACACATACACATACACATACACATACACATACACATACACATACACATACACATACACATACACATACACATACACATACACATACACATACACATACACATACACATACACATACATACACATACACATACACATACACATACACATACACATACACATACACATACACATACACATACACATACACATACACATACACATACACATACACATACACATACACATACACATACACATACACATACACATACACATACACATACACATACACATACACATACACATACACATACACATACACATACACATACACATACACATACACATACACATACACATACACATACACATACACATACACATACACATACACATACACATACACATACACATACACATACACATACACATACACATACACATACACATACACATACACATACACATACACATACACATACACATACACATACACATACACATAAACATAAACATGCACATACACATACACATACACATATGCATACACATATACATACACACACACACCTACATGTTCACATACACATACACATACACATACAAATACGCAGACACCTACATGTACTGTTCGAATCAATATCCTATTGGTAAAACAATATTCCATTGGTTCATTTATTATTCTATTGGTGAAATTATCCAGCTATATTGGCATGTGTATAATCCTTCTACAAGGAAAACCGCCTAGCACAATGGTTAGGCCGCTGGCCTCATATCGAATCCACCAGAGATCGATTCCTAGTGGCAACAAATCACGGAACAATGAGTTTTTTTATGTTACCTTTTTCAAACAAAACTCACGGACGGCTTCTCTTACGAATTGCGAAGATGGACGGCAACAACTTTTTAATATGATCACGTACGATCGTATAGCTTTATTTATGTGCTTTATTGGGTGCTTTTCAAGGTATAACAATACTATATAAGAGGGCCAAGCTTATTGTTATTTGCATCCTTCACCTAGTTTTCAACACAAGCCTTGTGCTTGGACCTCAATAGAGGTGGTGTTTCTTCTAGCACATGGGGCAGCCATGGTGCTAACTTGAAGCATGTTGAGGAGCGGCTATGGAGTTCTTCTTGGAGAAGATGGAGTGTGCTCACACTCTTGCTCATGCAGAGGAGGTTATCTCTTGTTCATGGAAAGAGGACTTGGTCATTAGCAGCTTGATGGTGAGGATCGGCCATCCACATGGTGTATTTGAAGATTGTCTTCTACATGAAGATTACGGGCTACTTCAAAGACATTGGATGGTGTTTAAAATAAGATTTACATCTTATGTTAAGTATTCAGGTACATATTCTCTTTACGCATACAAGTACGACTTGAAGTTTATGGAGGCAGTAACATCCATATCAGGAGGAGTCCTATTCGGCATAGGTACAAGAAAATCAGTACGTATATGCTTTATGGATATTTGGATGAGGTGTTTGAGAAGGTGTGTTCACATGAGTTTGAGTAGTTTCGGCAGCAAACTTGTTAGCATTCTTTGCTACTTTTTAAGTATGTGATCTTTTCACACACGTATCTGACTTAGGGTCTTCCATAGCCTAAGGTTAGATGAGGGTTTGTTGATTATCAGTTTCACAGTGATCCTTCCTCTTTCAATCACTCATATTCACTCTTATATAACCTATTAGGTCACACATCTCATGTATATTCAGATTTCTACACATACATCTGAATATGTTTGTTACATTTGTACATTCACTCTTCCATCTATTTCTCATCACATAGAGTGGTTGAGAGTTTTGCTCCCACATTGTACATTGAACATTGGTATATATGATACTATGAGTAAGTGATGGCTTATGTAACACCTTACACATGTTGTCTATTCTTTCTCTATCTTTGTCTCATCATTTGTTTGATTAAATGTGGTATGGTCATGTTTTGTCAATATTGGAAGATTGCTAGATTCTATGTTGTATATACTGGACCTATGGAACCATGGACCTGTGATATGAGCTATGGGCCTACCGCATTTCCAACATTTGGTATCAGAGCATAAGGTTTTGGTTTCAGAACTTTAGGTCTTTGGCATCAGATCATTAAGGCTCATTCAGATTCCCAAGTTCCCAGACTTCTAAATTTACAACATATGATTTAAGGGCATCTTCGAACATTTGACATTTGAACATACACACAATCTTGATGAGTAGAGATTTGAGAATTAGACAATGCAGCCACATGTGTATTTATCAATGTGGAGTATGAAGTTGATGATCTGTTAGCAGCCGAATATTTTTGGAAAAGTATGCAAATACTTTACAAAAGTACTGTTTGAAGACCAAGACTTGATGAAGAGAAGGCTACTTCAAATTCAAGGACGAACAATGGTTTAGAGAAGATGAAGGAATCAGATCAACATCAAATCAGAGGTATCAATTTTTACTATCAGATTATCATTTGCAGTTCATATCTTAGAAGAGCAATTATGAAGAGATTTGAAGGTTTCAAGGAGTGCTTTTATACGCTTTCATCATTTGAAAGTTAAAGGCTACATCAAAACAGATATCTAGAGGTTATTCTAGAGAGTTTTGAGATATCTCTTTCATGGCAAGAAAGTTCATCTAAGAAGACAAATTTGGAGATGGGACGAGTTTTGTTTTTAGCCAATTTCTGTTGTAAGTTGGTTGGATATCCAGGTACAGAATGTAATCTAGGTACCTAGAGAAGATAACTCTAGAAGGGTAATTCATCATTCAGACAAAAGATTGGTGAATTTAGTCGTTTGAGACATTTGAAACAGAGGTTTTTCAAAGATATAAGGAGATGATAAAACATGATTCTATATTCACTCCCATTTGTATACCATGTTTGTTTTGTCTCTTACTCTTAGCATTAGAGGAAGAGAAAAGTTCATTTGAAGAAGTTAAGAGTGGTTTCTACTTCAAGATGAAGAGAACAAAAGGTATGGAAGAGAAGTTTGAAGATTTCAACATCATCATCAGGTGGAAGAAAGATGCAGAAGAAGAAAGTCCATCATTTCCAAAAGAAAAGTAAGGCTTTCTTTTCTCATATATTTTCCATATACTTTTCCTATTTTATCCTCTACACCCAAAGACAAGTCTACGAGAACATCTTGTGTGAAGATAGTCTAAAGAAGAAGCAGTTTCTTGTTTTGCATTACACTTGATCATGATTTAGTAGATTTGATAAAGAATTGCATTGAGAGAAAGAAAAAGAAGCAGATATATGTTTTGACTCATATATGTATGAGTTATGTTTTAGTTGAAGCTTTTGAGGAGGCAGCTTATATGTTCCCTCAAAGAATTCTTGGAGTATCAATACAGAGCTACTTGGTATATGAAAAGTTGTAGAGAAGTATATTTCTTCTTTATCTAACTCTTGAGGTAAAAGAGTTTTTTTTGTAGCAAATGTTGAAGACTTGGGTTGAGGTTTTATGTTTGGAAAAGTTACCTCATATTTAGTATATTTAGTATATTCAATATTTTCAGAAACTTCAGAAAATTTAGTCTTGTTGATGTACTAGTCAGTTGGAGAATCTACTTTCAGTGATTGTCTTGATTTTTGGATACATGTTTGTATTCAAAAAAGGTGTTCTATCAGATCTTATCACTTGATTGAGAAGTGGAGTTAGCCAAAAGAAAATCAAGCAGGTACTATCACATTTCACCTGGGTAGAATATGAAAAGATGAAGTATCAACTTGCAGCTTTTGGAGTTCTCAAGGTGAGAAGTTTTGTCCACTTATGTTTCAAGTAGGAGTTGCAGATTCTTGGAAGGATTTGTTTAAAGAAAAAGTTTTACAACTTTGTAAGAAGCATGGACACTTGGAGACATTCAGGTAATAAATCAAAAATTCAGTCATGAAGGTTTGATGAGAGCAGATTCTACACAGGAGAGATCATTGATCTTGAATGATCATGAAAGATCTTGAGTATTTATGAGTCAATTGTCTATCTTTTGTTTGTATTTCTTAACATTGGAAGAAGTAATTCAAAGATTCAGGTTCTATCAGATTTGTGATGCAGAGAGATAGGTCAGAGGAAGTAATAGTGGAAGCTATTGGCAAACTGTGTAGTGCTAATAAAAAGGGTTTAGAGATTTTGTTTCATATACAGGTATTGATCACTGAAGATCAGATTTATCGAAAAAAGGAAGACGTTCCACATTTCATAAAGTCTGATTTAGTTTGAAGAATTTTGGATACTAGTGTTAATTCATCCAGGGGGTGATGAAACATGAAGACTTATTTTTAGCCATATGTGAAAGAATACAGAGTCATACCTAAAGATATTCCTATATTTCCTTTGTCAGGTTCTCTTTATGTTCCAGCTTTGAAAGAAGAAGGAAGAAAAAGAATGTTTGGAGAAAGTTCTTGTTAGGATGTTCCTGTTCATGAGAAGGTTCGAGAGTTCTATTGAAGAGAAGCTTGATATTTCAGAGAGGCATGTTTGAGAAAAGCGCACATATATGTTTATACCAGATTCTGAAGGAAAGAGGTATGAAGGTTTACAGATGAACAAGAATGATGACATGATGACATCATAGATATGATCTTTTGATGAGACTCATATTTCAGTTGATTTCAATTGAGTTGAGTTGACTTGACTTGAGTACAGTCAGAGATGAACCAGCAGTGTTCATAATACACTAAGTTGTGAGTTTTTAGTCACAGGTTCGAGGATTCAGTTCTTGATTAGTGTATTTACATGACACAGCTGAAGTACGTTGAGAAATGTTTTTGGAAGGTAAATGCAAATATGTGGATCCTAGTGTATGTTTTCAGGTTTTTGAAGATAGGAGATAGCAGGTTCAAAGACAGTTCACACTAAATTTGTTGTCAAGCAATGATTGCTTGATGGGTACACTATAGGATATCTAGTTTGCATAGTTTCTCAAGTATTATGGTTCATATTCAGCAAGTTCAGGTTTTTTTCTTGAAGGAAAGTCAAATTCAGTTTTGAAGAAGACTTTTGAAGAAAAGTTCTGAAGTGTTGGAGTAGAAGCTTGAAGCTTGTGATAGTTTGCAGCTTATGAAGTTTGCAGATCCAGTTGAGTTTGTACCAATATGACATTGTAGGGGGTATTGTTGGAATCAATATCCTATTGGTCAAACAATATTCCATTGGTTCATTTTATTCTATTGGTGAAATTGTCCAGCTATATTGGCATGTGTATAATGTTTTATTAGACCTCCTACAAGGAAAAGCACCTAGCGCAATGGTTAGGTCGCTGGCCTCATATCGAATCCACCAGAGATCGATTCTTGGTGGCAACACATTGCAGAACAATGAGTTTTTTATGTTAGCTTTTTCGAACAAAACTCACGGACGGCTTCTCTTATGAATTGCGAAGACGGACGACAACAACTTTTTAATACAATCACGTACGATCGCATAGCTTTATTTATGTGCTTTATTGGGTGCTTTTCAAGGTATAACAATACTATATAAGAAGGCCAAGCTCATTGTTATTTGCATCTTTCACCTAGTTTTCAACACAAGCCTTGTGCTTGGACCTCAATAGAGGTGGTGTTTCTTCTAGCACATGGGGCAACCATGGTGCTAACTTGAAGCATGTTGAGGAGAAGCTATCGAGTTCTTCTTGGAGAAGATGAAGAGTGTGCTCACACTCTTGCTCATGGAGAGGAGGTTATCTCTTGTTCATGGAAAGAGGAGTTGGTCATTAGCAGCTTGATGGTGAGGATTGGCCATCTACATGGTGTATTTGAAGATTGTCTTCTACATGAAGATTATGGGCTACTTCAAAGACATTGGATGGTGTTTAACATAATATTTACATCTTATGTTAAGTATTCAAGTACATATTCTCTTTATGCATACAGGTACTACTTGAAGTTTATGGAGGTAGTAACATCCATATAAGGAGGAGTCCTATTCAGCATAGGTACAAGAGAATCAATATGTATATGCTTTATGCATATTTGGATGAGCTGTTTGAGAAGGTGTGTTCACATGAGTTTGAGGATTTCCGGCAGCAAACTTGTTAGCATTCTTTGCTACTTTTTAATTATGTGATCTTTTCACACACGTATCTGACTTAGGGTCTTCCATAGCCTAAGGTTAGATGAGGGTTTGTTGATTATCAGTTTCACACTGATCCTTCCTCTTTCAGTCACTCATATTCACTCTTCTATAACCTATTATGTCACACATCTCATGTATATTCAGATTTCTGCCCATACATCTGAATATGTTTGTTACATTTGTACATTCACTCTTCCATCTATTTCTCATCACATAGAGTGGTTGAGAGTTTTGCTCCCACATTGTACATTGAACATTGGTATATATGATACTATGAGTAAGCGATGGCTTACGTAACACCTTACACATGTTGTCTATTCTTTCTCTATCTTTGTCTCATCATTTGTATGATTAAATGTGGTATGTTCATGTTTTGTCAATATTTGAAGATTGCTAGATTCTATGTTGTATATACTGGACCTATGGAACCATGGACCTATGATATGAGCTAAATGCCTACCTCATTTCCAACATGTACATGTACACATACACATACACATACACATACACATACACATACACATACACATACACATACACATACACATACACATACACATACACATACACATACACATACACATACACATACACATACACATACACATATACATACACATACACATACACATACACATACACATACACATGAAAAAAACTCAAGGAACAAGCATGAAAATGGATAAAAAGTACTAAAACTTGAGCAAAAAGATAATGAGAAGGCTATGTACAACCTGGACAGATTTTGAAATTTCCAGGTGATCCACAGAGCTTCAATTGTGCTGATGATAGGCCTTGAGCCTTGATATATTGACCAAGGGTAGGACCTCTCCTTTTAGAGTATCTAACTCCACTGCACCCCAATTCAACATCATCTTAACTAGATAAGGTCCTTCTTAGTGTGGAAGCCATTTTCCCCTTACTTGTGTGTGGATTTGAGGTCCATGGGGAAGAACTAACATGCTTGTTTGTAAGTTATTGTTCCATAGATTCCAATCATGTGCCTCCTTCCTCTTCATTTGATTCTACATCAATTGTTTCACAGCATGTAGATGTATCTCTTCCACTTTGTGCAGTGCTCCAAGCCTCTGAGAGACATCACAATCTTTCTTTCCCTGCATGAATGCTATTTTTGGTGACCCATGTAGAAACTCAAAGGGTTCAATAGGCAATATCCCATAGACCAATTGGAATGGAGAATATCCAGTAGCTTCTTTGTAAGCTAATCTCTATGCCCATAGGGTATCTTGATAAGCTATGCTCCAGGAGGTGGGCTGTAACATACATTCCTTCCTTAACATGGCAATTAATACCTTATTGGTGGATTCTGCATGTCAATTAGCTCTTGTATAATAGGCACACGAGGTCCTATGTAGAATTTTGTACCTGTTAAAAATTTCATGTAGGACCTTGTTCAAAAAATGAGTACCTTAGTCTGTATGAATTTCAAGGGGGCATCCAAATCTACAAATGATGTTACTATAAATGAAATCAACAATAGTTTGAGCAGTGCAACCAAGGGAGGCAATAGCTTCACCCCACTTTGTTGCATAGTCAGTGGCGATCAATAGATACTTTTCTCTCTTTGGAATCGACGCAGGGTACATGGGCCCTACAAAATCTAGCCCCCATTTCTCAAATAGTTGCCAAGAAGTGGAAATAATCAAGGGGTTGTGCCTCTGCTTTGTCGGCTTGCATCCACACCTAACAGACATCACATGCTTTTCCCCATTCCTCTGCATCTTTGAATAATGTAGGCCACCATAAGCCAGCATCAAGGATTCTTTGGCTCATAATATGTCCTGGAAGGTGCCCACCACCTGTTCCTTCATGTGCGGATTTAAGGACTTCCCTCACTTTTTCTTCTTCCATGCACTTTGTAAACATGTTATCTTTTCCCAATCTATATAATTTTCCCTCAATGAAGGCAAAATGTCTGCATTTGATTAGCAGTCTCTTTCTTTGCACATCACTTTCCCTCTCTAGATACAATCCAATTTTAATAAAATTCTTGATGTCATCATACCAACCTTGAGCTTGTACAACGAATAGATTAGCATCATGAAAATCATCATTTACTCCAATTGCTTGATCCATCATGTTGATCCTAGATAGGTGGTCTGCCATGACATTTTCTTTACCTGGTCTATGGACTATAGAAAAATCAAATTCCTTGAACAAAAGTAGCCACCTCCATATCCTCCTAGTTGCTTGTGGCTTGTTCAATAAGTACCTGGGTGGTTGATGATCAGTGATGATAACAAATTTCACACCTAGCAAATAACGACGAAACTTTTCTACAGCAAAAACCATTGCTAGGGCCTCCCTTTCTGTGGTGCTATAATTTTTTTCAGCCTTACTCAAAATTCGACTATGTGTATGTGTATGTGTGTGTATGTGTATGTGTATGTGTATGTGTATGTGTATGTGTATGTGTATGTGTATGTGTATGTGTATGTGTATGTGTATGTGTATGTGTATGTGTATGTGTATGTGCATGTGTATGTGTATGTGTATGTGTATGTGTATGTGCATGTGTATGTGTATGTGTATGTGTATGTGTATGTGTATGTGTATGTGTATGTGTATGTGTATGTGTATGTGTATGTGTTTGTGTATGTGTGTGTGTTTGTGTCTGTGTCTCTATTTGTGTCTGTGTGTGTGTATGTGTATGTGTCTCTGTCTATGTCTCTGTTTGTGTCTGTGTCTGTGTCTATGTATGTGTCTCTGTCTCTGTCTATGTGTGTGTGTGTGTGTGTCTGTGTATGTTTATGTGTATATGTATGTGTATGTGTATGTGTACGTGTATGTGTATGTGTATGTTGAGAGCAGTATGGGCACCCAAGGACTGACTAGACAAGGAAGCCAGCGGAGAGAGTCAGAGCGAGGTGAAGGATTAAGTAGACAAAGCAGTCGATGCAAATCTGGTAGATAGGCCCTTCAAATCTTTCCAAATCAACATCTTTATAACAGTGATTCTTATCACTAACAATCATTGTAAATACCATTTCATATTTTTATTGCTCCATTTTGTGCAAGCCAAGGAGTCCTTGAGCTTGAGGAGCCTTAGAAGTACCTACATATCAATTTTCGTATTTTTTAGACTCCGTTTAGGCCCTCAAATTGGCCCTGGAACCTAATTTTTAACTAGGCCGGACACTAGGTCTGGACAGGGCCAAAACCTAGTCAAAAACTATAAATAGAGCTAGAGAGGTCATTTTTGAGGTTAGCTTGTAATTGATATGAACTTGTAAGAGCTTTTTGAAAAGTAATCTAAGAACTCCATTGCTTCTCACTCTTTGTCTTGCTGTGTGTGCGCGTGTGTGTGTATGTGCGTGCATGTTAGTGTGCTTCTCACTCACGCACTTGTGCCTTCACTTGCTCGAGGTCAGCATACCATCCTCACGTCTTCCCGGATTGACATTAAAGGATGTGCTACTCATCACTGAGCTACACCAAATTTTGGCGCCGTTTCCGAGGATCGAGCTTTGAGGACGAGCGTGTGATGGTAAGATGTAGATTTGGGACGTTGGCGTTGTAGGTAATTTCTTCACTTTTCTTATTTTTCTTTTCCTCATCTCATCACCATCATCACCATCATCATCATCATCATCACCATCTCCCACCTCCATCTCCATCATTGTGAAACTTTTCAGTTTTTGATCATATCACCTTCTCCACCTCATTTCCCTCATTCCACTTGTGAGAGAGAGCGAGAGAGCAATATTGTGTGCCTTGTGTTTGCATGTTTGTTGAGTTTCTTGCAGGTTCCAGCAACATCATCCCCTCCAGCACGTTGCGTAGGTACGAAAATCTGCAGAACTGTCTCGCAGTCGCCAGCTTCTGTCGATCGCGATTGACAGAAATTTTCATCTTTTGGTAAAACTGAGTGCACCCCAGTAGACTAGAGGCTTGGCACAACACAGATCCACAAAAATTTTTGAAAAAATTGCAAATTTTCAGTCCATCGTGATAGACAACCATCAATCGCGACTGACACCTGTCAATCGCGACGGACAGCCATCCATCACAACAGACACCTGTCAATCGCGACGGACAGCCATCCATCGCGACGGACAACCATCCATCGCGACGGACAGCTATCCATCGCGACAGACAGCCATCCATCACGACAGACACCTGTCAATCGTGACGGACAGCCATCCATCACGACAAACACCTGTCAATCGCGACGGACAGCCATCCATCGCGACAGACACCTGTCAATCGCGACGGACAGCCATCCATCGCGACCGACAGCCATCCATCACGACGGACAGCCATCCATCGCGACAGACACCTGTCAATCGCGATTGACAGTCATTTTCGGCCATTTTTAGGGTTTATTAAATTGAGGAATTTGGCTAATTTTGGGCATAACTATTGGGCTATAGGACATATAGGGAGGCTATAAACAAGCAATTTGAGGAAACCCTGTTGACCTGTTAGCCTGTTTGAACCCTGTTTTAATCCCTGAAGCCTGAACTGACATAACTTTCTCATAAAAGCAAAGGATAATTTGGTCTGTGAGTTACATGCATGAAAGTGGTCTATTGTGTCATTTGAATCTAAGTCTTGAGCTGACCATGGGACTTTGACAGATCCAGCAAGAGCACTTGAGGGCATTCTAAGCAAGAGTAAGTGCAAGCTTGGGAACACGCTTCCTGGGCACACCAGGGCAACCAAGAAGGAAACAAAAGGTTGGAAATTCTCAACTCCCATTGTCAACTCCTAGCTTAGGCTAAGAACGACTAGAGGTAGGAGTAAGTCAGGGCGACGATAGGCAATTATCAAGTTGAAGAATACCTAAACTTTCAAGTTTAAGCTAAGAACATAATCTTTGTACTGTCGAGAACTTTAAAGGAAAAGAACTTAACGTGGAACGATCAACTTCAAGCGCGGAACTACACTCAAGTATACCTTACGATGTGATATCAGACAAGAATTTTAACATGGTAATCAACTAAAAAGAATCAAGTAACTGATACAAAAGGACTCCGCAACGAGGTTGTACTTGGGCAAATTTGGGTTATTCAATTAGGCTTATGAACCTTAGATCAGCGAGACATCTAGGGAGAGATAGACAAAGCCTTAGGTCTTCAGAGGCCAGTGTCAACCACACTGCTAGGTCTCCTGAGTGGATTCCCCAGGACAACAAGAGTATAGATCTGCTTTTGAACCGAGAGACTGACGAAGCCTTTTGAAGGTATAAATCTGATCGACCAAATGATATAGGAACAATCATGATCTATGAGTTTAAAGATCCAGATAGCCCAGGCAGAGTGACCTACTTAGATCACGCTTCAGAGAGGATCTTTGTGGTTACAGAACATGATAGACATGCTTACACTTGGAAGGGTGAATTCGTTTTCCCCCAACCAAGATCGAATGTGTCCCATGGTCACCCTGGAGCTGGAACATCCCAAGCTCATGGAATTCAAAGAGACAGAAGTAGAGATAGGCCAGAAGTAAGCTTTGCCAACCCAGGGGGCAGAGAAAGAACGAGGACGGAAACAAATAGAGTAGAACCTGAGTGTCATAGAGCCCCAGGAAACCGAAGAAATGTCGATGATTTTCCTTTGCCAAGACCAAGAGAGCACACGAGGACCCTGAGACCTACCCAGCTAGTTAAGTCCATGAAAAACTACTTCGATGGCACTGGAGATCCCTACGATCATGTGGCTGAGTTCAGGCAAGTCTTGAGAGCTGAACAAGTGGAGGATCTATTCACGCAGTACAATGCCTTTGGTCTAACCCTTAGGAACACTGCCCTGACATGGTTTCAGCCACTAAACGAGAGGCAGTTCAGGAGCATAGACCAACTTCTAGAGGCATTCATTATCGAATTCTCTAAAAGTGGCATAAGACATAACACCTCCTCGCTGATTCACAGCTTCAAGCAAACCCCTCAAGAAACCGTGAGACTTGCTGGAAGAAGATTTCGGCAATACTTAGAGAGATGCCCTGTCCCTGAGTTACCCACGCCAGCTAAACAAGTGGCTTTGTTCTTGGATGGATTGCTAAGTACCAAATTGAGATCTTATGTGTACTTGAAGGACCCTAGGACCATAGAAGAGTGTGTACGCATGTGCATTGACATCGAGGATAACTTAGGGGAAGAACTAGAGCTTTCCAAAATATACAAAGATTCAGATAGTGCCTCTAGCCTCTCTTCCACGCAATCCACATCAATTGAGGAACTTGCAGAGAAAGTAGCTCAGAAATTAGGTGTCACTAGCAAACAGATCCCAAGGTTTGCCCGAGTGAAGAGGTGCTATACGTGCGGTGGCGACCATATGGCGAATGTCTGTCCCATTATGGCTCAACCCCAAGTAAACCCTAGTAGCCAGTACTGCACTATAGAACGAAAATACACAAATCACTCAGCACAAGACTGCCCATACAATAAGCAAGCGGTTAGGCAAACCTACCCTCAGCCCTACCCCCAACAAGGCAGATATCAGGGTCAATATCCATATCAACAGTATACTAGGCCTCAACAAAATTACCAACAGGACAATATCAAGCCCAATTGAGACCCCAGCCAGTGCTAGCACAACAACCACCTGCTCCTACTAATGTGATTCCGGTAAAGTATGCAGCTGCAGAAGAAAATTTGAATAGAGCCATAGTCCCAGTGACTCCATTGCTTTCAGAAAGTGACCCGAGTGACCATAGCTTTGATTCTACACATATTGATAGTCCTCAGGCTTACTACATGCAGTCCCCCGAACATGATGAGTCCTACTACAGTGAAGAGCCAAATGAACCTAGTTGGGAGTCAGATTACACAAACTTCATGTATGCAAACCCTAACCCTAGACCTCAACCTAGGCAAGTAAGACCCCCATTCCCTAGAGGACCATGCTACCGATGTCAGGGAGATCATCTCATTCGTGACTGTCCCTTGCCTCCACCTACACAACCCCAGTCAGTAACGATCCAGGGCTATTGCCAGGAGTGTGGAAAGGAGCATCTCTTACGAGATTGTCCAAAGAATCCCAGCAATATGCCAAAAATCACTCCCATTAACGTCATTGGGTTAGTAGTAGACTCTACAGGAAGCGTGATGTCCACTGCACCAGTACAGGTAGTCACTAGAGCTCAGACATTGCAGCAAAACCAAGGGGTAGGCCAGGAAAAGAGCCCAGATGTTAGTGAAACGGAGAGCATGACAAAGAAGAGGACTAGAGCTTGGAGAGATAGTCATGAAAGAATGAAAAGGCAATGGGCAAAAAAGATGAGTGAACTCGAGGAAAGCCTCAGAGAAACAAAGGCCAGGATAACTGAACTCACATCTCAAACTCCCTGTCACACTACCCCACCACCACCATTCCCATCTCCATCCGACCCGCCACCTTCCAACCCATCTCACACAATTCCACCACCCCCAAGAGTAGGATGAGTCCTAGCAGATCCCACTCCCGAGGACCTTAATATGATGCTTAAAGCCTATCAGGCCAAAATCCAAGAAGGGCCAAACGTAACTGATCATGAAAAGTGTTACCCTAGAGCAGAACTAGAGCTAGAACGAACCAAAATTTGTGCTAAGATGGTGGAATTGGCTCAGACCATGTTTGAAGCCAGTCGCCTATTTAACATCTCTAGTTCAGCTAAGATGCAGTTACACTTTGATGGACTATTAGAAAGAATAGAGAAGCTAATTGCACAATCAGAAAAGGAACCCACCTCTCAACACAAGAACAAGGCAAGTGAAAGGGCAGGTCTTCCTGCCCAGGAAGCCTATGTGCCTGAAGCCTATGTGCCTAACTCTACGGAGCCAGACACATCATCTTCTATGAATCGGTTCACACCAGAATTCCTACGAGAGATTCAAGAAGACAAATGGGCTAAGGAAAGTGAAGTCCCTCCTCCCATTGAACTTGTGGATGATGCACATGACCAATTCCCACAAGACATCCCATCCATTTATGAGGAGCAGGAGAGCACCCACTCTCAGGAAAGATTAGACTTTGAGTCTAACTCTCTACAAGATTTACCCCACTTCACAGGCCCATGGGAAGCTAAGTCCACATGTATGAGAGCACCCACGGTCATGGTACAAAATGAGGACTGAGTCATACCTAGGAACACAGAGGTAGTGAAAAACACTAAAGTACAATGCAACCTCACCTTAGAAGAGCTACTCAAAGTAAGGCCAGAGCTATGGAAACATGTAGCCAAACAAGTACCAGAGATAGCAAAACCTCGTTCCCAGGTAGGATCCCAGAAAACAGTGCCAGAAATACCATTGGACAAGATAGGAGACATGAGTGAGGGTGAAGAGGGAAACACATATCTTCCTATCACTCATCAAGGATACACCACCAAGGCCATTCTAGACTCAGGCGCAGGTGTTGCAATTGCTACCACTTCCCTATGGCAGCGTTGGGGCAAGCCAACACTCAGGCCCACAAGGATGAAATTGCAAATGGCCAATGGTCACATAGAGAGACCCCTAGGGTTGTTAGAAGGAATAACTCTCACCACCTGTGGTGTTGAGTTCGAGCACACATTTGCTATATGTGATTTTAGCAAAAATCATGCCTATGAGATGATTTTGGGAAGACCCTTTATGCGACAGTTGCAAGTGGTACAGGATTGGGGAACCAATTCTTTGTACCTCCAACACTTAGGTGTTACAACCAAAGTGAATCTCAAAGATTACTCTCATAGAGATGTTCCTCCTATCCAATGGAATCCCATCCATAGAGCCAAAGATGATATAGAATCGGTGCATTCCATAGGGTCAGGATCCTCATGGATGCATGAAGACACCCACTTATGGATGTGCAAAGTAGCAGTAGAAGAAGAGAAGAGAGAAGAAGCCAGAGAGATAGGTGCAAAAGAAACACGTAGATCAATTCAAGACCCAGCCTATGCACCTGTAGTATTTCTTGATGAAGAATTTGAACCCCATGGCTGGGCAGAAATCTTAGCAACAATGGATGTAGCCATCAATGAAGAACAATGGACACCGCATTGTGATGAGGATGGCTATGACATTTCAGTCTTCTCCATAGAGCCAATTATGGGAGAGGCAGTGTTAGAAGAGTGTGAACCTAGCCCTGATGCATTTGAGGATGCAAGTGACTCCGATCTAAAGTCAATCATTATGGACCCACCTTTTGCATCAGATGAAGAATACTTCTATGAAGTAGAATTTCAACCCCAGAGGCACGGAGAGCGTACAAATGATGTAAGGCTAGCCACGCATGTAACTCCTAAGGAAGAAGGAAAGAAAAGAAAGAAGAGAGAAGTCACACAAGCAGAGGAAGAATCTTTGTTTGAGGTCCCGAAAAATTTTAAGAAGTATGAGATAGATGACAGGAGAGTCATGATCAGAATGCCTAAACGAGAGACGCAATCAGGGGAGGCCTATGATAACAAAGAGACCACCAAGAAAATAGTAGTAGCCCTAGAAGAAGGAGAAGAGAGATGCACATACATAGGCCATGACCTGACAGAAGAGGAAGAACAAGAGCTAATAGCCTTGCTAAGAGAATACAGAGATGTATTCGCTTGGAGTTACAAGGATTTGAAAGGTGTTGACCCAGATATATGCTCACACACAATTCCCATGACCTCAGACGCCAAACCCTCTAAGCAGAAGCCATACACATACAATGATAATTATGCGGCTAAGATCAAAGAGGAGATAGATAGACTGGTAGAGGCTGGATTCATCTATGAAATTGAGCACACTGAGTGGGTATCCCCCATTGTAGTGGTGCCCAAGAAAAATGGGAAGTTGCATGTATGCATTAACTTGAAGAAGGTCAATGTAGCCACAATTCGAGATAACTATCCGCTTCCTATCACAGAACATCTCTTAGAAAGAGTAGCAGGCAAGGAAGTGTACAGCTTCCTTGATGGATTTTCGGGCTACAATCAAGTAGCCATAGCTCCAGAAGATCAGCATAAGACGGCTTTTGCCACTGAATGGGGCATTTTTGCCTTTAGAGTAATGCCATTCGGTCTTACTAATGCACCTGCTACCTTTCAAAGATTGATGTGTCACGTGTTTAAAGAGTTCCTGAGGAAGAACTTAGAAGTCTATGTTGATGATCTTTGTGCTCATTCCAACATCAGGCAAACCCATATTCCTGAACTCAGACAAATCTTTGACAAATGTAGAGAATATCAAGTCTGCCTAAACCCAGAAAAGTGCGTTTTTATGGTCAGGCAAGGCAAGATTCTAGGACACATAGTGTCAAAGAATGGCATATCCACTGATGAAGAGAAAGTGAGAGCTATTGCTGAGTTACCTAGGCCTAAGAATGTCAAGGAAGTACAAGCTTTCATGGGGCATTGTGGTTATTACCGACGGTTTATACACATGTATGCCATCATAGAAAAGCCTCTGTATGGACTTTTGACTAACTTTGAGTGGACTGACAAATGTGAGAATTCCTTCAATGAGCTTAAACGGCGACTATGTTCTGCACCAATCTTGACCACACCAGATTGGAATAAGCCTTTCCATGTTCATGTTGATGCATCTAATTATGCTATTGGGTGTGTACTCGCGCAGCCTACCGGTGAAGGTAATATGGATCTTCCAATTGCCTATGCTAGTAGACAATTGAATGCAGCTGAACGAAATTATACCACTACGGAGAGGGAAGGATTAGGCATGGTATATGCAATTAAAAAGTTTAGACATTATTTGCTTGCAAATAAGTTCAAATTTTTTACTGACCATCAGGCACTGCTGTATCTCGTGAACAAGCCATGCAATACAGGTAGATTAGTAAGATGGTTTCTCTTACTAATGGAATACGACTTCGAGGTTGTGGTAAGGAAAGGTAGGACTCATTTGAGAGCAGACCATCTCTCTAGGCTCACATCCGGAGAAGCCCCACAAGGAGTATCGGATGATCTTCCCGATGCTTACTTGTTTAATTTGGAAGTAATACCTCAGTGGGCTAAGTCATTAGTGCCAGTATTGACATACGGGCCTAACCACCCAGTAGTAAACACACAGGATAGAGAGGTAGTAAAAGCTCAAAAGTATCACATCATGGCAGGTAGTATGTACAAGCACACAGATCAAGGGATCTTGGCTTGTTGTGTGGAAGAGGATGAGTACGCTAAATGGTTGCAATTAGCACATGTAGGTGCATTAGAGCAACACTACTCAAAACAACGAACCCTACAGACACTAAGGAGACTCGGAGTGCATTGGCCAACTATGGAAGCTGATGTCCAAAAGTTGTGCAAGGAATGCCCAATCTGTTGCACTAAACCACCTGTGGAACATGCCACTCTTTATCAAGTGTCCATAGTGCCAGATTGGGGTGAACCACTAGTATCCTTCCTGAGGACGAAAACATTCCCTCCAGACATGAATCTGGTTAGGAAAAGAAGTCTAGAACAAGAAGCCCTAGAGTACTCACTCATTGGTGATAATCTCTACAAGTGTGGTAAGGATGGTTACCTGAGACTATGTGTCCATGAAAGTGAATATCTCAAGATCTTGGAAACTGCTCACCAAGGTGTAGCAGGAGGACACTTTGGACCAGATCGGGTGATCAAGGCAATACTATTTGCGGGCTTCTAGTGGCCGACCCTTCACATGGATGCACATACCTATGTGAAACGGTGTGATGTCTGTCAGCGAACTCAGTATCCTATACGCAAAGACGAGATGCCACTGAAACCTATGATGGGTGGACGTGCATTCTCTAAGTGGGGAATAGACTTCGTAGGTCCTATTAATTCCCCAGCTAAGGGTTCCCATGCTGAATATATCATTGTTGCCACGGACTATCTAACCAAGTGGGTAGAGGTAAAAGCCACAACGAAGAACGATGCTCAAACAACAGCTAAGTTTTTATTTGAGAATGTGTTCACTAGATACGGGCTACCTATAGAGCTAGTTAGTGATAGAGGCACTCACTTCTTGAATGAAGTTATTGAAAATCCGCTCCAAGAATTCTTGATAGTACATAAGAAGTCTGCCCCCTATCACCCTCAAGCTAATGGGCAAGCTGAAAGCACAAACAAGATTCTGTGCAATGTGCTGACCAAATTAGTGAATAATAAACGCTCTGATTGGGACAAACAACTACACCATGCTGTTTGGGCATACCGAGTCGCCTACAAAACGGTACTCCAAGCCACCCCCTTTCAGATGGTATTTGGCCAAAACGTTGTGCTACCATTGGACTTCTTAATACCTACATTGAAAGTAGCACAAGAACATGAATGGACGGGTCATGAACTCTCCTCTAGACTTTTTGACCTTGAACGATTAGGAGAAACAAGACTGAGCGCGGCTGCAGGGATATATGCTGCTAAAAAACGACAGAAGGCATACTTTGATGCCCACGTTAAGGATAAAGGTTTGAAGGCAAGCGACCTAGTACTAGTATACACGTTGAAACAACACGCGAGGAAACTGGAGAAGAGAGGCTACGGACCCATGATCATTAATAGAATCTCAACGAGTGGGGCGGTATAGCTAGCCACCTTAGAAGGTGATATTCTTCCGAGCTACATAAGCGGATGCAGGGTTAAGTTGTATCAGGAACCTCTCACAGAGGAAATGCTAAGTTGACTCAATACTGCTAAGAAATGCAAAGAAGAAGAAAAGGGAATTCGAGAAGAAGCCCAAGTAGAAGCCTTAGAGCGCATACGGAGAATGAAATTAAGAAGACAAGGTAGAGAGCAACCGAGGCCGGATGCCGATGCAGATCAAGGATATCACGTGGCTATGTGTGAAGTTTCAGGTGTCAGCTCTCATAGGATAATTGATCGACGTCCTTTTATAACCTTAGATATAGGACAAGGAAAGGGTGCAAGGACTATAAGAGCCTTGATTGACTCAAATGCAGCCACTAGTGTTGTTAAATTGTCTTACTGTCAAGAGTTGAAATTAACTGTTAATCCTATAGAAGCATATCTCATAGGATTGGGAGGTGTGGAAACCCCTTGCATGGGCGAGGTGGAACTTCCCCTCTATATTCAAGACAAAGTAATGACAGTCAAAGTACTAGTGTGTCAAGATGAGGATCTCACTGAGCCTCTTGTCTTGGGTCAGGACTGGATCTATGATCATGCGGTCAACCTAAACCTAAGAAGTGGACTTCTTCAGGTATGGGTAAATCATAGTCGAATTACAACTGAATTGGAAAATGAGGCACTCAAGGAACTAGGTAAGGCACGAACTCCTGGTCCTTCCAGGGGTGCACATGAAGTTGACAATGCTATTCTTGTCCAAAAATGTATGATGCAGAAAGAGGATTGTCTCAACAATGGAGTCAAGGATAAGACGGTACTCCCTTCTTTTTCAAAGGCCAGAAGGATGCACCTGCCAACAGCAGATCAAATACAGAAGAAGCAGAACACTACCTATACTGGAGGCCAAAAAAAGGAGCAAAGTAGATTGTTTCAGCCGATGAAACAAGTATGGAGGCAAAAAGGCGAACACCCTGTTCCAACCAGGCCAACACCACGGCCAAAACCTCTTATTAGTAATCAACAACACGACACTAATAAGAAGTCCTTCATAAATTCTTCTGCAAAAGTGAAGTCTATTTGGGTACCCAAGAAGTCAATGAAGGCCAGCCCACAATCACGACAAATCTGGGTGCCTAAGGCTTGCTTGCGGGCTCAAATAGCTACACCAAGGCCAAACCCTGTACAACATGTTTCACTCACGCAAACATCTGAGGCCCAGTCTTACACATCACGCACTAACACGTATTCTTCCATGAGCACAAGTAGAATCACTTGTAAATGGGTCCCTAAAAAGCCCCATGTTTCAAGTAAATACCCTATCACACTCTCCAGAGCCTCCACAAAGTCAAAATCAAAACCTATCCATTGCATTTGGCAACCTAAAACTTGTAATAAACCCTCGGACCCAATTGTAAATCCATGTCCACCTACCAACTACTTCACTCTCACACCACATCATTCCGCTTAGCTCTTAGGTCTACCCAATTCCTAACTACACACACAAGCACCGAGCACTTACTAACCCCCTAACCTCTCCCGAACCTCATGTTAATGTTGTAACAGGGGACACAGTGTCATTTTTGTGTCCATTGCAATGTTAACATTTATTCATATATTCTCACAGAACCAGCTACGAAGTTTTCAACATGGCTGAGGCAGTAGGAACTAGCTCTCAAACAGAAACGAGCCAGCAAGTGGTGGACTTAGACAGTTTACCCGTTTTGCCTGAAACAAACGAAAGACTAGAAGAATTGCAGGCCATCAAAATCATACCTATAGCGGACCCTCCCAGTGGCCATACCATGCCCGTAGGAAAAGCTTCCCACTAGTTTAGTGAAGTGGCAAGACCCTTGGGAGAGGGAACATACCTATGGGAATCAGAGTTGGACTTCAATGGGAAGCAAGGTAAATACCATTTCTTTACAAGAGAATTCGAGAAGTTACAAAATGCAGATGGTCTACGTTCGATATGGGAGAAGGCAGGATTGGATGCATATTTCAGTGCACGGCTCCCAAAGCCTGACTTCATGTGATGCTACTATCTCATCAACACCTTGACTCCAAACAAGAACCCAAAAGGTGCAAGCTCATTTGTGATTCCATCTCTGACAAAGGGGAATGAGCTCAAGAGGTTCAGGCTATCAAACAACTTGGTGAGAGAGGCCCTAGATATGCACGGAATGCATATTCCTACAGAGAAAGGAACCCTAGTACCGGATTACATGAAGAATCGAAGCCTCACCAAACTCAAAATAGATTCACCATGCCTCCCAAAAAGATTTGGTTTAGTTTGTATCTGGCAGAGACACAGAGCCTCACCATCAACTTACCCCACTGGATAATTGATCAGATACACCTAGCTCACAAACGATGGCCGCGGAAACAGGTTTTATATGGATGCTGTGCTCTGAAGAGAATCATTTATAGGTGTTTGGCTTATGAAATTCCTATTCAACGGGCCCTAATGTGGAATCGTGTAGAGCAATTTAGAGGCAAGACATCCACCGGACCCCCTTCTAAGAAGATGAGAGGTATTGTCCAAGTCCCTTGTGCCCAACCACGTGGAGCCACCCTAACACCAGATGTCACCCCTCCACCCCCTTGATATTCCCTCCCATCCCAACCGATATTGAATTTCCTAGTGGTGCACCTTTGGAAGAACTCACGAATGAAGACTTTGAACAATTATTACAAGATGTAGAGCTGGAGGCAGAAGAGGCACAACAAGTGGAGAATGTGCAAACGCGAGCAACAACCTCCCAAGTACCTGTCACCACAGTTGAAGTGGATGATGAAGATGAAGAACAGGAGGAAGATGAGGAGGATTATGATCAAGAGCATCAAGATGAGCAACAAGAAGTGCCAGAACTTGTAGGTGCACCAGCATATACAGCTCAACTACAAAGGTTATACGACACAATCAAAGCAGTACAAGAAAGGCATCAACTCTCTCTTGTGTCAGGTCAAGCTTTGATGCAAGAAATGCTATCAGATGATGGGGTGGATCAACATTTCATTGACACCCTCAAATTAGTGTCAGAATCTTTAGGAGTTCCGGAGGCTGTCCACACAGCAGTCCGCCAGTCCGTGAGGTATGACAAACGCAGAGTTGACACATTACCACGCCCAGGTAAGACTATCAGGATACCCGTCATAGAACAAGAAGTACCCATTGAAACCACAGCTACCCCCACCACCACCATTGACCTCTCTGCTGAAACCTTCGTTCAGACATCACCCATCTCACCCCAGCATCCCCCATCACCACCTTCTCCACCCCCACCACCACCTCCCACCATGGAAGAAACGACAGTCATCACCTCTACCTTCACTTATAACCCATCCTCATTCACATCATTCTCATTTCGAGAACCCACCTCACAAGACACCCTCTTCTCTTTTGTCACCAATCCCTTGTACACTTCAACCCTTCTATCCTCCGAACCCATAACTGGCCATCCCATAATTCCAAGTGCGGTTGGAAACCCGGCACCCACAGAAGGCACCCTGTGTTTCCCAGCCTATCCCCCAATACGGGTACCTCCATTCCATGACCCTCACTTCCCATTTGGCCCCTACACCTCTTCAACCTGACCTCACCACCCCAATACCCGTCTGTTGAAGCTCAAGGTTAAGGACAAAGCATGGAAGCACATCAAAGAAGTGGACATAGAAGAAGAGAGAGCAAGTAGGGAGCTCCAAGAAGTGTATGTCAAATTTTCAGAAGAATCCCCTACAAAAATAGTGATTTTCATCACTAGAAACCATTGTAAATACCATTATCTATTTTTAGTAACTCCATTTTGTTCAAGCCGAGGAGTCCTCGAGCTTGAGGAGTATTAGAAGTACCATCGTACCAATTTTCATAATTTTTAGACTTCGTTTGAGCCCTCAAATAAGCCCTGGAACCTAATTTTTAACTAGGCCGGACACTAGGTCTGGACAGGGCCAAAACTAGTCAAAAAACTATAAAAAGAGCTAGAGAGCTCATTTTTGGGGTTAGCTTGTTAGAGAATAGAACTTTTGTAAGAGAACTCTTTTGCAATCTAAGCTTTCCATTGTTCCTCTCTTTGATCTTACTTTGTGCACGTGTGTGTGTATGTGTGTGCATGTTTGTGTGCTTTCACTCACGCACTTGTGCCTTCACTTGCTCGTGGTCTTCATACCGGTCCTCACGTCTCCGCGGATTGACAAGTAAAGGAGGTGGTGCTTACGCTTGAGCTACACCAAATTTTGGCGCCGTGGCCGGGGAGAGAGCTTCGAGGACGAGCGTTGTGATGGTAAGATCGTAGATTTGCGACGTTGGAAGGTAAAAAAAAACTGTCATTTCAGTTCATTTTCTGTTTTTTCCTCTTCATCTTCATCATCATCATCATCTCCACCTTCTTCCATCTTCTTCTTCATAGAAAATTCTTGTTTTTTAGTGCATTTTCACCATTTTCATACCATTTTTCATGCATTATTGTGTGGGAAGGAGTTAGGAGGTGCAAGGGAGAGCAAGCTCTGCATTTTTTTCATGATTTCCTGCTCATACGGAGCTCGCCATAGCCGGCGCTCAGAAATTTGAATTTCCCGCCAAAAAACGCGATTCTGTGATGAAAATCGCGATTCTGTGAAAATTCAAAATTTTTTGAAAAATCACGATTTTCAGTTTTCCCGCCTAAAAGGTGGTTGAAAAAAAATCGCGATTCTGTGTTTTTCTCAAAAAACACGATTCTCTGCTCAAAATCGCGATTCTCAAAAAAACACGATTCTCTGCTCAAAATCGCGATTCTCAAAAAAACACGATTCTCTGCTCAAAATCGCGATTCTCACCAATCACGATTTTCAGCAAAAGCACGATTTTGTGAAAAAGGCGATTCTGTGAAAACACGATTTTTTGCTCAAAATCGCGATTTTCAAAAACACGATTTTGTGCTCAACATCGCGATTTTCATGTGAAAAATACGATTTTCAAAAAACACGATTCTCTGCTCAAAATCGCGATTTTCACCAATCACGATTTTCAGCAAAAAACACGATTTTGTGAAAAAGGCGATTCTGTGAAAACACGATTTTTTGCTCAAAATCGCGATTTTCAAAAACACGATTTTGTGCTCAACATCGCGATTTTCATGTGAAAAATACGATTTTCAAAAAACACGATTCTCTACTCAAAATCGCGATTCTCACCAATCACGATTTTCAGCAAAAAACACGATTTTGTGAAAAACACGACTTTCTGCTCAAAATCGCAATTCTCACAAATCACGATTTTCAGCCAAAAATACGATTTTGAGAAAAACACGATTCTGTGGGACAAAATCGCGATTTTCAAGTCAAAAACACGATTTTGAGAAAACACGATTTTGAGAAAACACGAATTTTTGCTCAAAATCGCGATTTTCATGTCAAAAACACGATTCTGAGAAAACACGATTTTCAGTCAAAAACACGATTTTGTGATCAACATCGCGATTCTCTGAAACACGATTTTGTGATCAACATCGCGATTTTCAGAAACACGATTTTGTGATCAACATCGCGATTTTCAGAAACACGATTTTGTGATCAACATCGCGATTTTCAAATCACGATTTTCTGCTCAACATCGCGATTTTCAGAAACACGATTTTGTGATCAACATCGCGATTTTCAAATCACGATTTTCTGCTCAAAATCGCGATTTTCAAAAACACGATTTTGTGCTCAACATCGCGATTTTTTTGACTTCACAGCATCGCGATTTTCAGAAAGTTCACAAAATCGCGATTTTCTCCAAAGGTCCTGTTTGTCTGTTTTGACCCCCAGGAGCCTGATTTGACATAACTTTCTCATCCAAAGTCCATTTTTTGAGCTCTATAGCTTGTTGGAAAGCTCGTTTCAAATCCTACACGATCTCAACTGTTTTTTTCAAGAATAATGCGTTGATTTTGAGATAGGATAATTTGAAGTTGACCCTCAGGTGGGACTAGGGAACCAAGGGGGCTCTAAAGAATTTTGAACCATACCAAAGGGAAAATTTGGATTCTTGACTAAAGCTTATGAACCTGAGATCTGGTAGACACTTAGGCAAGGATAAACAAAGCATTAGATCTTCTGAGGCTAGTGTCAACCATACATCCAAGTCTTGGGCACAACAACTAAGTGGTCATCTTTTACTCAGATCAGACACAAGTGATTGAGAAATGTCTTTTAGTATGGGAAAACCTGCAGGTGGCTCAGGGACTGCCCATCTACAAACACCGGAAGGTCCCTATAAGACACAGTTGGAATATATTCGGACCAACCAATTAGGTGCTCGCATCTATGAGGATGGTCTAAGGCGATCAGTGGTCCAACTCAAAAATCCAGATCAATCCTTTGGACTTGAACACCCGGTGGTCAAGTTCGAAGAGGGTTCATACATTGATAAGGAAGGAACCATGTATGTGGTTACCAACCAACCCGATAGGACCGATGAGTTTGGAAATATCATTCATGAGAATGAGATAGGAGACCTAGAACAAGGAAATATAGGACAAGGACCCCAGACTCCTAGAGGCAAGTCAGTTTTGACCCGAGTGATCACTCCAGACTGGATCCCTCAAGACAACAAAAGCATAGAACTATTTTTGAATAGAGAAACAGAGGAAGCCTTTTGGAGATTCAAGCCAGAACAACCTAGCCAATTGGGCATAGTCATCATCTACGAGTTCAAGGATCCAGAGATACCAGGAAAGGTTGTTTACCTGGATAACACATCATAGAAAATTTTCTTGGTAACAGAACATGATAGACATGCATATACTTGGAAGAATGAATTGATTTTCCCCCCACCAAGATCCAATGTTTCCCACTGCCTCCAAGGAGTAGGGTCATCCCAAGCTCAGGAAGCCCAGAGAGAAAGAACTAGAGAGAGACCGGAGGTAAGTTTTGCACACACAGTGGGCAGGAATAGGTCAGGATTTGAAAATGAAAGACCTGAAAGAGAGAGATATCAAGCACATAGGCAACAAAGAGACGATCATGATTTCCCATTGCTTAGACCAAGAGAGCACTCAAGAACCCTTAGACCCTCTCAAGTGGTTAAGACAATGAAGAACTACTTTGATGGATTTGGAGATCCTTATGATCATGTGGCGGAGTTCAAACAAGTGCTAAGAGCTGAACAGGTTGAAGACTTGTTCACCCAGTTCGAGGCATTTGGTTTGACTCTTAAGGGGACTGCCTTAGCTTGGTTTCAACCTCTAAACAGTCGCAACTATAGAGAGATAGGTCAGCTTCTAGAAGAATTCATTGTAGAATTTTCCAAGAGTGGTATCAGACATAACACATCATCCTTGATCCACAGCTTCAAGCAGACACCCCAAGAAACAGTGCGACTTGCAGGAAGAAGGTTTAGACAGTACTTGGAAAGATGCCCTGTACCAGAATTACCCACATCAGCCAAACAAGTGGCACTGTTTTTAGATGGCCTATTGAGCACAAAATTAAGGTCATATGTATACTTGAAAGAGCCTAGATCCATAGAAGAGTGTATACGGATGTGCATTGACATAGAAGACAACTTGGGTGAGGAGTTAGGACTATCCAAACTCTATAAGGACTCTGATAGTTCTACAAGTCACACCTCTAGAGCCTCCACTGAGATAGATGAGATAGCTGAGCAGGTGGCCAAAAAGCTAGGAGTTCAAAATAGACAAATGCCAAGGGTCACCCCAGTGAAGCGATGTTATGCATGTGGAGGAGATCACATGGCTAATGGTTGCCCGTTGACGACTCAACCCCAAGGAAACCCTAACGCTCTATATTGCACCATTGAGAGAAAATACACAAATCATACGGCCCAAGATTGTCCCTATAACAGGCAGGCTGTTAGACAAAATTATCAGCAACCTTACCAGCAGGGTAGGTATCAGAATCAGTACCAACAGCCATATTATAGGCCACAACAATATCAACCTCAATACCAGCAACAATATCAGGCACCATATAGGCCACAACCTGTCTTGGGAAACCAACCACCAGCTCCAGCCAACGTGATTCCAGTCAAGTATGCTGTGGGAGAGGAAAATCCAAATAGAGCTTTGGTGCCACTAACCCCATTGATACCAGATAATGACTCTCATGCCCATAGTTCAGACTACTCCCATGAAGGTAGTCCACATGCTTATTACACAGAGTCACCTGAACATAGTGAGATTTACTCGCATCAATATGAGACACCACCTATGGAGCAAAATTGGGAGCCAGAATACTCCAATGTCATGTACACAAATCCTAACCCTAGGCCCCAGTTGAGACAAATGAGACCACAAGCCCCTAGAGGATCTTGTTTTAGATGTCAAGGTGATCATTTCATTCGTGACTGTCCCCACCCACCATCTCCGAGCCAAGGACAGGCTATCACAATACAAGCTTTTTGTCCTGATTGTGGCAAAGACCATCTCCCCAGAGATTGTCCAAGAAACCCCTCTAGTGCACCCAAGATTACACCCATTAATGTGGTAGGCTTAGTGGCAGATCCAAGTTCAAGTAGTAGCAATGTGGCTCCTATACAAGCTGTCACTAGAGCACCAGCCTTAAAACAGGATAAACCAGTAGAACAATCAGAGTCGAGTGAATCGGGAGAGCCTAGTAAGAGGAAAACAAGAACATGGAAGGATACCAGAGAGAAGGCCAATCGTAAGTGGAATAAAAAGTTATCGGAACTAGAAGAAAGCTTAAAAGAAGCGAAAACAAAAATAGAAGACATTGCATCTCAAAGCCCCTCGCATGCCGAAACTCCATCCACTCCACCTCATCCCACCCCACCACCCATTGTAAATAGACCGCAACCAGGGTCTGTTCTGGCAGATCCAACCCCAGAAGGCTTGGACATGATGTTCAAGGCCTACCAGGCTCGACTTCAAGAAGGGCCTACAGCGGCAAACCTAGACAAGAGTTACCCCAGAGCAGATTTAGAGATTGAACGGATGAAAATGTGCATGAAAATGGTAGAACAAGCTCAAGCCATACTTGAGACTAATCAAAAGTTCAATCAGACAAACTCTATCAAAGCAGATTTGCATTTCCAGGGCTTACTAGAAAGATTAGAGCAATTGGTAAACAAACCACAAGTTTCTTTACCTCCACAGGCTCAACCAGTTATTGAAAGAGGAAGCTCACCACCAATGGGAGCTTATGTTCCTAATTCCACGGATCCAGGAATACCTCCTTCAATTCAACAGTACTCTCAAGAATTCTTGCGGGAAATACAAGAAGAGAAATGGGCCAAGGAGAAGGGTAATTCCCCTCCTATTCCTGAGATTGATGATCTTCATGATCAATTTCCCCAAGACATTCCATCTATTTACGAAGATGAAGCAGAACAAGAAGACGAAAGATTAGATTTTGAATCTAATATCTTAGAAGAACTGCCTCAATTTCCAGGCCCATGGGAATCTGAATCACTCCAGATTAGAGCTCCCACAATACTAGTAAGAAATGAAGACTCAGTGGTTCCAAGGAACACGGATGTCGTGAAGAACACTAAGGTTCAGTGTCATCTCACTGTAGAAGAGTTGCTCAAAGCAAAACCTGAGTTATGGAATCATGTGAAGGATCAGGTCCCAGAACTTGAGTCCAATATGCCAAAAGCAGGCTCTAAGCAAAGGGTACCAGAGATACCTCTCGACACAATAGGGGACATGTGTGAGGGTGAAGAAGGTAATACTTATCTTCCAATCACCTACCAAGGTTACACAACCAAAGCAATCATAGATTCAGGTGCTGGTGTTGCTATAGCGACCACCTCCTTGTGGAAGCAATGGGGCAAGCCCACATTAAGACCAACTAGAATGAAGCTTCAAATGGCTGATGGTCATTTTGAAAGACCTCTAGGATTGCTAGAAGGGATCACTCTAACCACTTGTGGTGTAGAGTTTGAGCACACATTTGCTATATGTGACTTTGAGAAAAATAATGTCTATGAGATGATCCTAGGAAGACCCTTCCTACGACAATTGCAAATAGTACAGGATTGGGGAACTAACTCCTTGTACTTACAGCACTTAGGGGTTACCACCAAGGTCAATTTGAAGGATTACACCTTCAGAGATGTACCACCCCTACAGTGGAATTCTATCCACAAAGTGAAAGAAGATTCCATCTCTGTGCATTCTGAAAGTTCACCTGATCCATCATGGCTGCATGAAGATACTCATTTGTGGATGTGCAAAGTCGCAAAGGAAGAGGAAAAACGTTTAAAGGCAAGGGAAGAAGGAACTTCACTAGGAGATAGACCAGTTAGAGACCCAGCCTACACACCGATGATCTTTCCAGATGAGGAGTTTGAGCCTCATGGCTGGCCAGAAATCTTAGCCACCATGGACATTGCTGTCAATGAGGAACAGTGGACACCTCATTGTGATGAGGAGGGTTATGATATCTCAGTGTTCATGTGTCAACCCTTGCTAGAAGAATGTGACCCTAGTGATGTCATAGAAGAAGAAGAGAATGACGATGATCTGGAGTCTATTGTGATGGATAGTTGCTTTAACTCAGAACAGCACTATCTAGAAGATATAGGAGTGTTCACCCAGAAAGAAGAAGAACCTCTCACAAGTATTAAAACAGTAAACTCAAAGGATGGAAGTGAGAGTAGTCAAAAGAAAAAGAAAAGAAAAGCAGTGAAACAAGAAAAGGAGGAATCATTGTTTGAAGTACCAGAAAACTTCAAGAAATATGAAGTTGACGACCGCAAAATTTTGGTACGAATGCCTAAGAGAGAGGCCATCATAGGAGAATCATATGATAATAAAGAAAAGACCAAGAAGATTGTAGTGACCATTGAAGAGAACGAAGAGAGATGCACATATATAGGAGATGACCTAAGTGCAAGAGAAGAAATGGAGCTCATAGCTCTATTAAGGGAATATAGGGATGTGTTTGCATGGCACTATAGAGACTTGAAAGGGGTAGATCCAAGAATTTGCTCTCATACTATCCCCATGACTGCTGATGCTAAGCCCACCAAACAGAAGCCCTACACATATAATGATACCTATGCAGCCAAAATCAAAGAAGAAATTGATAGGTTGATTGAGGCTGGATTCATCTATGAGATTGAGCATACCGAATGGGTGTCCCCCATTGTTGTGGTACCCAAGAAGAACGGGAAGTTGCGAGTGTGTATTAACCTTAAAAAAGTTAATGCCGCTACGATTAGAGATAGTTATCCACTTCCAATCACAGAACACCTATTGGAGCGTGTTGCAGGCAAGGAAGTTTATAGCTTCCTTGATGGATTTTCAGGTTACAATCAAGTAGCCATTGCCCCAGAAGATCAACACAAAACAGCTTTTGCTACAGAGTGGGGAATCTTTGCATTTCGGGTGATGCCATTTGGGCTCACCAATGCACCTGCAACATTCCAAAGGCTCATGTGTCATGTCTTCAAAGAGTTCTTGCGAAAGAGCTTAGAAGTGTATGTGGATGATTTATGTGCTCATTCCCAAGAAAGAAGGGTTCACATCCCTGAGCTCAGACAAATCTTCAACAAGTGTAGAGAATATCGAGTGTGTCTAAACCCAGAAAAGTGTGTGTTTATGGTGCGTCAAGGTAAAATCCTCGGTCATATTGTTTCTAAGAATGGAATCTCAACGGATGAAGATAAGGTACGAGCCATAGCGGAGTTGCCAAGGCCAAGGAATGTTAAAGAGGTACAAGCCTTTATGGGCCATTGTGGATATTACCGTAGGTTTATCCACATGTATGCGATCATAGCTAGACCCCTTTATGCCTTGTTGTCTAATTTTGAGTGGAACGACGAATGCGAGAATTCTTTCAATGAACTGAAGAAACGTTTGTGCACAGCACCAATATTGACCACTCCTGATTGGAATAAGCCATTCCATGTCCATGTAGATGCATCCAATCATGCCATAGGATGTGTGCTAGCACAACCCACAAGTGAAGGGAATTTAGATTTGCCCATAGCATATGCTAGTAGACAACTAAACCCAGCCGAAAGAAATTATACCACAACCGAGCGAGAAGGGTTAGGCATGGTATATGCTGTAAAGAAGTTTAGACACTATTTATTGGCCAACAAGTTCAAGTTTTTCACTGATCATCAAGCTTTGTTATATTTGGTCAATAAACCTTGCAATACTGGACGCTTAGTAAGATGGTTCCTCTTACTAATGGAGTATGACTTTGAAGTTGTTGTCAGGAAAGGTAGAACCCACCTTCGGGCAGATCACCTTTCTCGCATTACTTCAGGAGAGTCACCACAAGGAGTGTCTGATGAACTACCTGATGCTTATCTGTTCAATTTGGAAGTTGTTCCTAAATGGGCAAATAAGTTGGTACCAGTCCTAACTTTCGGCCCTGCAAATAAGAATGTGAAAACATCACAAGAAGAAATTGTAAAATCACAAAAATATCACATATTGGCAGGAAGCATGTACAAACAAGATACTGAGGGTGTATTAGCTTGTTGTGTCGAGGATGATGAACATAGTAGTTGGTTGCAGCAAGCTCACGAGGGATTGCTAGGAAATCACTATTCTAAACAACGAACATTGCAGAATTTGAAACGTTTAGGAGTGTATTGGCCTAGCATGGACAAAGAAATACATGAGTGGATCAAGAATTGTCCAATGTGCAGAGAGAGACCACCAGTGGAGCATGCGACCCTTTATCAAGTATCATTAATTCCAGATTGGAGTGCTCCATTGGTAGAGTTTATGAGATCGGGAAGATTACCCAAAGAGGCCAGTCTAGCAAGAAGACGAAATATGGAGCAAGAGGCTCAAGGCTATGCCTTAGTAGGAGAGAACCTATACCGAAGAGGTAAAGATGGTTACTTAAGACTGTGCGTTCATGAATCAGACTATTTAAGGGTCTTAGAGACTGCACACAGTGGTGTTGCAGGTGGACATTTTGGCCCTGACCGAGTGATTAAAACCATTCTATTCTCAGGACTTTGGTGGCCCACTCTTCATATGGATGCACATACCTATGTGAAGAAATGTGACACATGCCAACGTGCACAATATCCAGTGAGAAAAGACGAGATGCCCTTGAGGCCAATGATGGGAGGACGTGCATTTTCGAAGTGGGGCATAGACTTCATAGGTCCTATTAACCCCCCAGCTAGAAACTCCCATGCAGAGTACATCATTGTAGCCACAGATTACCTTACAAAGTGGGTAGAAGTCAAAGCCACAACAAAGAATGATGCTCAGACTACGGCTAAGTTCTTATTCGAGAATGTGTTCACGAGATATGGACTACCAATAGAGTTGGTGAGCGATAGAGGCACACACTTCTTGAATGAAGTCATTGAAAATCTTCTCCAAGAATTCTTGGTGATACATAAGAAATCCGCCCCCTATCATCCACAAGCCAACGGACAAGCCGAGAGTACCAATAAGATCCTCTGTAACGTATTGACAAAACTGGTGAATAATAAACGCTCTGATTGGGACAAACAACTTCATCATGCTGTTTGGGCTTATCGAGTTGCCTACAAAACGGTACTCAACGCCACCCCATTTCAGATGGTCTTCGGACAGAACGCTGTGCTACCATTAGATTTCTTAATCCCTGCCTTAAAAGTAGCACAAGAGTATGAGTGGAATGGGCATGAATTGTCCTCTAGGATCTTTGATCTCGAACGCTTGGGTGAAACGAGGCTACGAGCGACAGCAGGCATCTACGCTGCAAAGAAGAGGCAGAAGGCATACTTTGATGCACACATCAAGGATAAGGGATTGAAAGAGGGAGATCTAGTGTTGGTATACACACTAAAACAACATGCCCGTAAGTTGGAAAAAAGAGGATATGGACCCATGATCATTAATAGAATTTCCACTAGTGGTGCAGTTCAGTTGGCCACTCTAGAAGGAGATATCTTGCCAAACTATATTAGTGGCTGTAGAGTCAAGCTATATCAAGAACCTCTTACTGAGGATATGCTAATGAGACTCAACACTGCGAAGAAGCGAAAAGAAGAAGAGTTAAGAGTGAGAGAAGAAGCACAGGTAGAGGCCAGAGAGCGTATTAGGCGAAATAAGTTAAGGCGATTAGGCCTAGATGTCAACTCAAAAGCCCCAAAATATCACATGGATATGTGTCAAAAGTCAGGCATTGCGACTTCTCAGGTCATTGACCGAAGACCCTTTGTGACCATAGAGATAGGACAAGGGAAGGGTGCAAGGACGGTGAGAGCATTGATTGACTCAGGTGCAGCAAGTAGTGCAGTTAAACTTTCCTACTGCCAAGACTTGGGGTTGAACATCGATCCCATAGAAGCTTATCTCATAGGATTGGGAGGTGTGGAAACCCCTTGTTTGGGCGAGGTGGAACTTCCCATCTACCTTCAAGATGTTCCAATGAAAGTCAAAGCGCTAGTATGTCAAGATGAGAACCTTACAGAACCACTTGTCTTGGGTCAAGATTGGATCTATGACCATGCAGTTAACTTAAACCTAAGAAGTCAAATTCTTCAAGTTTGGGTACATGAACAATGCATTACATTAGAATTAGAGAACTGCATGCTCCTAGATCATGGCACCACACACTCTCTTAGTTCTTCCAAGACTAATCATATGAAAGAAGATGTTGTATGTGTCAAAAGCTCTATGATGCAGAAGGAGTCAATCGTGGAAGACCAGGTTCGAAGGCGGGTGGATCTTTCTTCTTCTCCAAAGACTCAAGTAGCCACAGTAGTGAGCCCACCACACAAGCAAACACAACCGTTCACGACAACTGCTACATCAAATAGAAAGACACCATTCGATAAAAAAGCGGTTCTGGGCATGAAGCAGATCTGGGTACGCAAAGGAGAGCAACCACCAGCCTTACCCCCACAAATCCCATCCATGCACACTAACCAAGCCAGAAGACGAAGGAAGCAGCTCAGACAAGCTCCATCACAAGATATCCAACAAGTTTGGGTGCCTAAGAAGTTAGCTGCAGCTCAACAAGGGCAATTACAGATGTGGGTACCTAAGAAAATCCTACAACCACAACAACCTTTGTTCTCCCACATGCAAAAGGTTTCAACAAAGAGGCCAAAAAGAGAAAAGGGTAAGAACCACGTACAGAGACCAAAGGAAGATCAAATCAGCTCTTCAACATTAGTAGGAAGACATGCAAAAAGGATATGGGTTTGGAAGCCAAAAGTGCAAGTAGCCTCCACCGAACCAAAGCATCAACCACACTGGATACCACAGTTCAGAAAGCATCCAAAGAGAAAGACGCCTGAAGTGACCTCTACAGTGCCAAATGATGTTCTAAAATGGACTCCCATAAGGAGGATTACATCAGTTCGAGACTCAATGGATACCTCCACTAAGGCCGGCATCAACCTCCACAAATAACATCGGAAGCCTCGAACGAGCAACAACCATGTGCTCCTTGCACAACCCTGTCTTTTGCACCATTTAGGTCATGCATTTCCAAAGTATGCATTAATATAGGGCCACATTACACGGCCGTGCATAGACACACTTGAGAATCCCATGCACAAGAGCACAGTGACATATGTCGAACATTTCTATTGATACTAACTTTTGTGTTCTTGTTTTGTGATATCCTGTTCCAAAAAAAAAAAAAAAAAAAAAAAAAAAAAAAAGAGAAGTGGGAGAAAGCTTGTTCCCAGTGTGTCTCGGCCAGCAGTGAGATTATTGCTGCCTTATCTGGTAGAGGACAAGCATTTGGCATGAACATGGCATCTACAACTATGATTTTCTCTTACCATGGTAGGAATGAAGAGCTTGAAGGTCCGCAACTTGCGTGATGCTTAACTACTTCATGTACCAGAGCATCCAAAGAGATATCTGCAAAAGGTAGTTCTGGAGGAGAAGACTCCTGCATATGGTGAGCTAAAGAGCATATGTGAAACTCAGCTTGGTGTAGTTACCCGATGTGGCTTGCCAAGGAATATAAGGCAATTCAATTCTCAGTATTTCCTGAACCAGTATGGAACACTAGCACTGGTGAATGGTCTATGTCAATCAACATGGTAATCTCTTAGAAACCGGCACGTGTCCAATACTCCTCTGAGTGTCAATATAGGGAAGTGAACGTGCATGAGCCCAAGCTCAGAAATGCACATTGTTAGTGACAAATGTTGCTTTGAAAAGAGGAGAGGGGATCCACCACTCAAAAGATCTCATCAGTGGACAATCAACATGGACATTCATCAACAAGGTTCCATCCCAAAGGCCGAGTGTACAACACGAAGAGGCAAACATCCATCAACCTTCGCCATGGTACGTATCTTTACTCTGGAAACACCATAACCATGATAGTTTAGGAAACCTCTTCGTCAGCATACCCTTGAGCACTTAGCTCAAGACCCGCAATTTTTGCACCATACTTCTTCCAATGCATTTTCCAAGTAAGCATGCGTAGGGCTACATTACAAGGCCGTGCACAAGGCACATACTTTTTTCAACCCATGCACGAACACACTTACCCATCACTCAATATGGGTTATGAGTACTTGGCATGACTACTATGAAGATCAACTTTGGAAGATCTAGAAAACATCAACGGAGACTCACAACGACACAGTCATGCTGGAATACAAGGCAGAAGCACATACCAAGAGACTACAACCTGCAAAGACTCACAGTGATAGATGAAGAACGTCGGACGACTTGTGTTCATACAGAAGGGACACTCCCTCTCAAGGCACTACTTGGAACAACCACTACAACAAGGGTCTGTCAGGGACGACAGACTCGAGAGGGGGGGGAGTGTTGAAGCTCAAGGTTAAGGATAAAGCATGGAAGCACATCAAAGAAGTGGACATAGAAGAAGAGAGAGCAAGTAGGGAGCTCCAAGAAGTGTATGTCAAATTTTCAGAAGAATCCCCTACAAAAATAGTGATTTTCATCACTAGAAACCATTGTAAATACCATTATCTATTTTTAGTAACTCCATTTTGTTCAAGCCGAGGAGTCCTCGAGCTTGAGGAGTATTAGAAGTACCATCGTACCAATTTTCATAATTTTTAGACTTCGTTTGAGCCCTCAAATAAGCCTGGAACCTAATTTTTAACTAGGCCGGACACTAGGTCTGGACAGGGCCAAAACTAGTCAAAAAACTATAAAAAGAGCTAGAGAGCTCATTTTTGGGGTTAGCTTGTTAGAGAATAGAACTTTTGTAAGAGAACTCTTTTGCAATCTAAGCTTTCCATTGTTCCTCTCTTTGATCTTACTTTGTGCACGTGTGTGTGTATGTGTGTGCATGTTTGTGTGCTTTCACTCACGCACTTGTGCCTTCACTTGCTCGTGGTCTTCATACCGGTCCTCACGTCTCCGCGGATTGATAAGTAAAGGAGGTGGTGCTTACGCTTGAGCTACACCGTCCTTTGTGGAGCAGTTCATCCGCTCTCCAATGTTTCAAAGGCACATTTCCCCGATGTTCGCAACGACATCAATTTACACGAACACCACACTCACTTCACCTACCATACCCACCTACATGGTAGCACCTATACACACCACTCTGTCTGACCCAATGGACATTTCACCCACCACAGCACCTCTCCCCACAATTCCACCCTCTCCCCCTCCACTACCCCCCACCTCACCACTCACCACATCATTGGCACACACAACATTCACTACCTCCCTCCCCAATCCCACCTCCTCTGCATTTCAAACTCTTTCCCTTGCATCTCATAATGTCAATAGCACATTCAACACATTACTTCAGTGTGCACATCAACTACAACAAGAATACCATCAATTGGAAGAACGCACTGCTGCCCTCCATGCAGAATCTCAGCGTCTGCAAGCTAGAGTCAACACTCTTGAAGCTGATTACCAAACACTCCTAACCGAGCATACCACCTTACAGCAAGCTCACTCCGAATTGGAATCAAAGACATCGACAGTAGATGATCAAGCAGTCAAGGAACTAGAAACAGTGCTCCAAGCGCAAATGATATCTAATGCTACACTCAGACGCAACCTTGGGCTATTAAGGAAGCATATGGCAGCAACACTAGAAGAGAACAAGAGGCTTCAACAACAAAACCAAGACAACTTTGAAGCGGCTATGGAAGGAACTGCAGGAGCAACCATTAGCCCTACCAAGTATAGAGCAGTCCCATCGGAAGACATTCGCATCTTACTCGAGGAGCATGCAAATTTCTTGGAGTCATATGAAAAGTTAGAGACTGAATGTGCGGATATCAGGAAGCAGATAGCCAGTGCCCCCAGAGCTCAACAGGAGCCAATAATCTTGCAACCCTCTACAGAAGAATTAGAGACCCTCCAGAAACAGGTGACCGAACTCCAAGCACGTCTCTTACCATATCAAAGGCCACCCTCGCCAACTGAAGAACCAGAACCTGAAA